>CM022096.1:4036906-4141906 GCA_011114355.1 Carex littledalei | reverse complement strand
TTTACTATTTATTAAGATGGTTGAAATCGCTGTTTTCCAATGGTGCAGAATTTAATAAAAAACAGGAGTTTCAAACCATCTTAATAAATAGTAAAAAAATTTCAAAAAAATGTAAAATGTGGTCTCCAAGTAGATTTTGATATAGATTGAACATCTAACGGTTTGGAAATATCGTTTGAAGTCAATGTGATAGGTTTAGAGTCGCGCTCACGAAGGCTTGGTGAGCTTAGGAGCACCCTAGTTCTACTCTACATTTAATATTATGAAAATATATATATAGCTTGGTCGGTGCTGCATGGAGACAAGCTCAGGCAAGCGGCGACAATACCGTGCTACAGGTTTTGTGCCACTTCCTGGATCTCTGACTGCTTAATTTACTGTACTGTCACTCTCAGTCAAAAGACATAACTAATAGTCAATCATATCATTAAATACAACTTATTCCGTATTAAACAAATAGTAACATGTAATATAGATATATCATATAAAACAATTATGAAATCTAATGTAAATTTATCACCGATATATATAAACTAATAGTCAAATCATATTAATCACTTTCTAACATCAGTGACGTCCATCGTACATCTATATTAAATTACAAAATTTTATTCAGATTATGGAATTAAATATATCGTTAATTTGTCCTCCAATGCATACCGCACTATCTAAAACTGTACATCTGGATGTACATGTAGTACTACGAATAAAACAAGGGTACTTTGGTTAATGGAGATGTCCTGTAGATATCTTAACAGGAGAGGAGATAAAACATGAGTTTGTCCCCGATATTTTTATTAATATAATTCCAAGTAATTCCAAATAATTTAGCGTATTTTAGTATAATATGCTTAAAAGAAGTAATCTAACTAATATTTACAAAAAAAATCTGAATATTTAGCGTTAAGAATTCAGCATCTTGATATTAATATTGTCTCCAAAAAAAAAACACTAGCAGACCGCCCAGCTGCTGGACGGTCAGGTGTGAAAAGTGAACCGTCCAGTGAACGGACGGGTGGGGTAGATTTAAAAATAAGTTTGGAATGGAAGCAGATTTGATAATTTGTTTTTTTTTTTTTGGTATTAATAAAAATATCGGAGTTTGTCCTGCTGATCTCAAAAGATCATAGACACCAAAATCAATCAATCAGAGGAAGTTATTACAGAGGTGCCTGTACTAGTGAATTCAGTGTGCCATCGCTTCTCTCATGTCTATTCACTTTGTTTTCTTTTGTACCTATAGTAAGTTAAAATGACGATGGTCAAAGTACCCGGTACGTTCGGTACGTCCATCCGACATTTTCTGTTTTATATTGACAACTCATTAGTTTTATTTTTGTTTGGATAGAGTTAAAATGTTCCATTGTGTCCCATCATACACTAATATCTAATATCCTTATCTAGAAATTTTAAACTGATAATTCGAACTGCTTAATATGATCTTTATATTAAAATGCACTTGGATACAAAATTTTATATTTTTTTTAATTTTTTTTGCTATTTTTAAGATAGATACAATATAATTATTTTTAGAAGATTCTGGGCCATTTAAAAATAGTGATTTTGTACCTCTCTAAACAGTTAGTAAAAAAATAAAAAATTTATAAAATTTGATTTTCAAGCACATTTTAATATGAAGATCATGTTGAACAGTTTGGAACAATTATTTAGACTTTGAAAATAAATAACAATATTGAGGCACAGAAACTAATAGTGCATTTTAAGCCTACCCTTTTTTGTTTAAATATCTCGCATTTTGTTTTAAATTATTTGATTCTAATACGAAATTATCTGAATTCATCATCATATCACAGAGCACCAGATTAACATGAGTCCGATCGAAATCTGGACCAATACGTCCCATGTTATGTTAGTAATGCATGGATCTCTTTAAGATTCGTAATAGTATAGATGAACGGACGGACCAGATTAAAATTTAGAAATTGAGGTAAACCCTACTACGGTGATATGAATTCTGATGAACACTCCATTAACTGTCCATTGTCATCCACCATGTCCATCAATGATGGACGCGAAAGTGTTTTACGCCTGTCACATGCCGGCTAGGAAATCTGGCTGCTGTCCAGTATCCAAAGAAGTACGATCGGGCAAAAAGTAGCACGAATTCCGCAGTTGGTGGGCCAACACACATGTCAATCTCATCTCGCCTCTCTAGGCATATGTGATATGCTACAGAATCCTTGTTTTTGTTTTTGTTTTTCAAAGAAGAATTATTACAACCCTGCATGGGTGGAATTCGTATCCTGGAGTTAAGACATATTTAATGTACCGCATTAAAATTGAAGGGCGTGTACGCTATAGGGTGGGCCGGATTGGCTCAATTTTTAATTGCATGGTTTGAAAATTAATTTTTTTCAAACGGTACATTAATGAATAGGATATATTCGTATTGTCTACATTAACTCACATTTTTAGTTAATGCAAAATGAATTCAGACCGTCTGATTCGTATTGTCACAAATATTACAAGAGCGTCGTGCATTTCATCTCGGACTGAATTGGTCCGAATTTTAATTAGACGGTCGAGATGCATTAATTCAAAATTTGAGTTAATGTAGATGATACAGATTCACATGGGTAGATCCATGAGTCCATATCTTCTACATTACTGTCTGATCATAATTAGGATCAATTCGACCAATGTCTATAATACACTGATTTTTTTTAATATTCGTATCAATACAAATCAGGGTTCTAAATAGCTAGCTATAGCGGTTTTGACCTAAAAAGCTAATCTACGGGGTAAACTTCGCTAATTGAGCTACGGCCGCTATAGCGGTAATAGCGGTCCACTATAGCGCGTAGCGCGTAGCGGAATAGCGGTCCGCTATGCTACATGGGCTTATTATTATTTATTATTTTGCAATTTAAATGGGCTTTAAGGTCCAAACCGAAATTAAATTAGATGGGTCTATAATATCAACAAACTTGAACAATGTGGGTTGACCTGTATCAATTAAATTATTTGAATATGTAGTAAAATGATACTTAATATATGGTAGTAGGATATTTTGAATATAAAATATATCGATAGTTATGAATTAGGGATATTTTGAATGACAATTTGGACTTTGTATTAGTTCAATGTGAATATTAGAACTTCTTAATCAATTTGGTGTTTTTGTTACTTATGAGACTTTAGATAATGTTTATTATTAGTAGAAATATAAAATAAAATTTTCAAAAATAAAAAATCGCTATGTAGGATAGCTTTCGCTATAGCTACGCTATTCGCGATAGCTTTTTTTTTTGTCTCCCCGCTATGCCGCTATAATCGCTATTTAGAACCTTGATACAAATCAAATGTTATGGATTCATTATGCACAAACTTAAAATTTGAATTACAGCACACAATATAAATTCGTGGATCCACATTGGGCCGAACCGTTCAACATGATCTCCATATTAAAATGTGCTGGAGACCAAATTTTACAATTTTTGAAATTTTTTTTATTATTTATTAAGATGTGTACAAAATTGTTGTTTTCAGGCAATTCTGGACCATTGAAAAACAACGATTTAAAAAAATTCTAAATAAATAGTAATAAATTTCAAAAAAAATGTAAAATTTGGTCTTCAAGCATTTTAATATGGACATCACGTTGAACGGTTCAGATCGACTATTTGCATTTTAAAATCGCAAAAATGACTTATAAAAATATAATGTCAAGATGTATCACCATTTTATTGTGTAATTGGAATTCTATGAATCTGCCACTCACTGAAACGTAAACGTTAACATACACATCTCATTTGATATCATCTTTTAAATTAAAATTTTAATTCGATTTTTACTAAAATTTAATTGTTAGATCACTAGACAATGCCAGCATCATCGTACTGTAATTTTCATGACAACTTTTGTATTGAAAAATAAAGTTTTTTTTAGAGTTCCTTTATTCTTATTTAACTTTTTTTTAGTCGTTTAATCTTTTCGAACACCAGCTCCTCGGTGAGAATTAAGATCATCTCTTTTAATCTCTTTTTGTCCAAATCTTAATCTCCTGTCCGAGTCTTAAGACATCTCTACCTCTTTATTAAGCCACGAATCGTAGTCCTTAGTTTTTGCCCACGGATTATGACAACCGAACATGAGCTCTTTAGTGCAGATTAGAATTGAATCATACTCGTGTTGCCGAACGACCCCATAAGCATCAATATGTATTCGGTATTCCGCACTGAATGTGTACACCCAATCTGACCCAGTATACATGTGTTTTTTTGGAGAAATTTTGTCGAAGGTCACTATACTTTGTAGTTTTGTCACAAATCGGTTACACAAGTTTAATTTGTTTCTCTATAGTTCTTAATTTTTTCATTTTTTCTAATCAAATAAATTCGTTACTTTTCTATCCAAAATATTAACAAAATATAAAGTGACATGGAAATGGATTAGCACATTTCGTTAGTATTTTGGACAGAAAAAGTAACATATTAACTTGATTGGAACAAATAAAAAATTAAATGGCTACAGAGGGCCAAATTAAACTTAAAAAAAAAAACCTTGGCAAGAACTATCAAGGGAGGAACAAATCAAACTTGAATTACTAATTCGTGACAAAGAACAAAATTTACTGACATTCGATGAAATTTACCTTAATCATTTTAATGATTAAGGTCATGTTTGATAGTAGAGTAAGTGGTGGATTAAACCACTTATTCCACGTCTAAGCTTCCAAATGAGAAGTAAAACATAATGAGTGATTGAAAACATACGGTAAATTAAATTACATTTTCAAATGGATTATCTTACTCAATTTGTGGAATATAATGTTATAGACAGAATATCTTACTCCTTGAATGAATGGATTTAATATATAGAATCATTCTTTAATCTTATGAATATTAAATAGCTAGATAACTTAGTACCAACCTTTACTTAAAAAATTTAAGATCTGATTAAGCTATATGCCAAGATGTAAAATAAAAGCAGTAAAATAGATTAAATGGATAATCCAAACTGTAAACATAACTGAATGATTAAATAGATTAAATGAAAAACTGTAAAATAAAAGCAGTAAAATAGATTAAATAGATTAAATGGGTAATCCAGAGCTGAGTTTTGTCCTATTGCAAACATAACTGAATGAGAATATAATCCAAACTGTATGATTGTTGCATATGCAAACAAGTGGTCTCCACAAGATATATGGATAAGTTGTTGGAGGGAAGGCCTCACGCAGTCAAGCTGCCTCAATCAACACATCTCACCTCTCTTGTGAGTAATAAATAGGAAAACAAGTATTTAAATCGAACCCATTCAAACGGGGATCCGAATCACTTCTGAATGACTACTTTTGAAATAATTTTTACTAGCGTATATAATAGGTCGTTTAAAATATTGATGAAACTCTGCCTCTCCAAATAGGACTCTAGAGTTTGATTACTTAGGGACCATTTTCTGAGAAATCGCATCCTCTGAGATATCTCAACTTTTGTATGTTTATTTGAAAATCTCAACTGTTCAAATACCTTCTGCCAGAATCTCAAAGCACAATTAATATTGGCCTCTGCGCTATCTCCAAATAAGCACCGGACACGTCGGTCACGCAAAAGTTGAGATATTTCAGAGGATACGCACTCGTTTTCTGAAATGGGCTATTCGATGTGTGTCCATATCCTCTGAGGTAACAAAGTATTTATGTCTAGATTCAGACTGTCTGTTCATTTTTCAGATCAATCCAGTCAGAAGTGGAACATGTAGATCTTTAAATTTGTGTAAATTCTGATCGGACGGTCCTGCTGACAAATACTACCGCAGAGATGTTGGACGAGGCGTTGAGGCAGGACATGAATCGTCGCCTGCTGAAAAGAGGCGATATCTCAGACAGCCAGACTACCGGACTATCACTCTATGGTAGCCAGCCTACCATTCTATGTAAGGTTCTAAATAGCGATTATAGTGGCATAGCGGGAGACAAAAAAAACTATTGCGAATAGCGTAGCTATAGCGGAAGCAATCGTACATAGCGTTTTTTTCTTTTCAAAATTTATATTCTATATTTCTAGTAATTATCAACATGATCAATTGAAGAATTCGGGTAACAATCAAATGACGACTAATCTAAGTCTATACTTTTTTCAATCATGCAAATAAGAAAAAGAAAAAAAAGGATATACAAGGTAGCATTGTTTAATAGTTCATACTTCATAATATTACAGATTATAATAGACGAAGAGCAATTAATTTTACAAGTGAAATGAAGTAAGTATACTTATTTGAACATTTTATATATTATAATAATCAAAATCAGCTTTCAATTGAAATAAACGGCAATAATTTTACAAGTGAATACTAAACGAAGAGCAAGCAAAAGGAAGAATTAATATTTGAATATTTTTCGATATATAATTAGAGACTAAATCACAAATAGAAACAAAAGCACATAGTTTGGTTTAGCATACTTATCATAGTAGACCATGTAGCATCAGAAATAAGACCAAAAGCCCATATAAATCGCAAAAAAAAAACTCATGTAGCATAGCGGTAGTAATAACGTGTAGCGGTAATAGCAGTAAGCTATTACAGCTATAATAGTTGTAGCTGAATTAGCGCACTTTTATCTCATAGCTTAACTTTTATAGTTTGAAAAAGCTATAGCCTAGATACTGCGCAGCTATAACTAGCTATTTTGAACACCGGACTTCTATGATATAAAAAAAAAAGAATAATTATTTTAGTACCCGCAGTTGATTCCTTTCCAATTAACTTCCATAACGGTATAACTAACTTTGTTAATCATTAAACCACTTTGAAAAACGTGTAAAACGTGTAAAAGATGAGTCCAGTTTTTTTCTTTAAATACTTGATATCTTAAGTATGAATACTTGATGAATTATATATGAATATTTGATATCTTAGGTATGAATACTTTCCATTTTGTATGAATACTTTCCATATTTGAATATTTGATACCTTGAAAAACGTGTAAAAGTATGTCATCATAGATCTCATTTGAAAGAGAAAATTGTGTAGAACACGTTCGTGGTTTTAAATTTGCAAAATTTCTCATAGATCATCCCAAAAATTGGTTAGATTGAACGGAGAAAAAAAAAACCACATTGAAAAACGTGTAAAAGATGAGTAGGTATTGTGTCCAGTTTTTTTTTAAATACTTGATATCTTAGGTATGAATACTTGATGAATTATATATGAATACTTGATGAATTATATATGAATACTTGATATTTTAGGTATTCATACTTTCCATTTTGTATGTGAATTAATTTAATCAATGAATGTAGCACTGGTGGTGTGATCCACGTGACTTTTTGGTTGTGGTCCCCAATGCAGTCTGACAGTTATAAAAAGGTGCGGGTACGGTTATTTAAGGAAAATTCATATATCATATATGTAGTTCATTGTATAGATATAAATACTTGTCTTGTATAGGTATAAATACTTCACAATGTTACTATTAATACTTGTAAAACAAAATTACAGTTTTGGAACGGTTGTGTGGTCCCCTAATGCGGGTACGACGCGAGAATTTTTCAAAAAAGGTGCGGGTACGGTTATTTAAGGAAAATTCATATATCATATATGTAGTTCATTGTATAGATATAAATACTTGTCTTGTATAGGTATAAATACTTCACAATGTTACTATTAATACTTGTAAAACAAAATTACAGTTTTGGAACGGTTGCGGTCTCCAAAAATAGTTATGATAGTTTATGTGCGGGTATTCAACTGCGGGTACTCATATTAGCTTCAAAAAAAAAATTGGGTAGCCAGCCTACATTTCTTAAAAGAGAGAGGAGAGGCTTAGATTGGATGGAAGCCATGAAGGCTGAGTCCGCATCTTTTGCATTTAACTTAAAAGTTTCTCTTTTTGAGTTTAATGAATCTCAGCCGTATGATCAAGATCGGAGCCAATCCGGTCCACGCCTATGACGCACAGATCCTTTAATATTAGTGCGGATCTCAAGCGAACGGTCCAGATCTATTAACGCTCGTTCCGTTAATGCAGAGGATACGAATTCATGAAGGCTCGAGTACAGATGTAGGTGGGTCCCATCTTGGATTCGGCGAATCTCTTTGTTGCTTAGCGGATACATAACGGTGTCAGTGTCCCTCATAAATTGCATGAAGTTGAAAAAAAGGCATTCGAGCCTGACATTGCTATTAAGGCTCATGTTTAAAACTGGAACGAGGATATGAGTGTCGTACGGATATAAATCTTCTGTTATTTCGAAGGGATCGCAGGACCCTGTTATTTTTATCGCAATCGTTCAATGTTTTTCATGCGCGAATCTCAAAAAAAAAAAAAATTTCGTGCCTGAATCTCGATAAAGGTTGGAATCGGAATAACAGTCTTGTGATCTCTTTGAAATAACAACAGATTTATTTCCGTGTCGTACTCAAAGAATTCGGATCCCCCAGGTATCTGACGCGCAATTAGTAAATTTGAATCATTATTTTAATCTGGTACAAATCTCAAAGCCAATCCTCTGTAGGTTTCGTATGCACCGGAATGAGTTTGGTTCATCTAAATTAATCTGGGTTATTCGTTTATAGAGATTGCACCTCAGGTGTCTTGGATATCATTTTCTTCAATAAAAAATGAAATGTTACGCTACATCACGCAAACTGATTTGGTCATGTCAAATCACGCTACATGACACTTATGTGATTAATTTTTTCAACATTATTTCTCTATTGTAATTTATTTTGTAATATTTTTATAGTATATTTTGTTATTATATTTTATGAACTAATTTAAATATAAAAAAATAATTAAAAATAATCAGTTACGTCATATTAATTAACCACACGTAATATTATGATTCGTGTGACGCAACGATTCCTTACTATTTCCGGTCATGTCATGTCATAAGAACATAAATTTAAGTCCCATGCTGATTTTCCTTCACTGCTGTTACGAGCATTAAGATGCGCGAAAAAAAAGAAAAAAAAACACTCAGTGATTGAGCCTCAGAACTACGGCCCAACATCGAAATCAGGCCCAAATATTTCCAACAATGAGCCCGCGATTACAGCATTTCACGAGGCTTGATTGCTTCCACTAGTGGGCCGTCGGATCCGTATCCTCCAGGTACCTGACTCAAGCAAATTGAAACGGACGGGCCCAGATTAATTTTATCTGGGCCGAACTCAATCCGATGTCTATGAAGACTGTAGGATGTCTGTTTTGAGATTCGTGTCGTGTTAAAAGAACCGTTCGATCATAATTTGCTTAAGTCAGGTAACCTGAGGTGATGTGAAATATTTTCTCGGAAATATTTATTGAAGAAATATTATCTTAAAAATTATTTGTGTGGAAGATCTTGTTGAGGAATAAATAGATATTATATCAATTTATAATTTTAAATACACTTTAGACACAGCAAATACTTTCTATTTTATAATAAAAAAAATACACTCTATTTAAATGAAATATAGAAACACAAGAACACGGGCCACGGGAGCAATCCAATTGGGAGAAATAAGAACAAATAAATATAATTGAGTCCGGCTACTATAACACTAGTGTCATTTCAAACTAAATAACACAACATCTTAAACCATTGGATCTACTTTAATATTCGTGCAAGACACTAGTGTCATTCCAGGCCTATCTTGTGCACGAATATTAAAGTAGATCCAATGGTTTAAGATGTGATGTTATTTAGTTTGGAATGACACTAGTGTTATAGTAGCCGGACTCAATATAATTGTATGGATGAAAATACGATTAATGTGGGCATAATTATTTTTTTACGGGCGTCAATATTACAAGTCTCTATATTACATACTGTAATCGTAACTTTATTACATAATTATTACGACTAAAAATAGTTTGGGGCAATTATAATTACACGTCGTAATTTTGGGGCAATTATAAGCACGCAACCTAATTTTTCTGTAAAATATATAAAATTATTAATGACTTGTATATTTTTCTAAAATAATGAGGTCAGTCTACTCTTTGTACTTTCCCTTCGCTATTTAATGTGGCATAGTTAAAAAGTTCTAAAAAATTAACCAATCTTCTACCGAACCACAAGTGAATTTGTCTATCTTCAATTTTATATGATACTTCTAAAATTGTATCGTGTTCATGGTCAATACAAAATTGACATTATATTTATTACAAAATTGAATAAAAAATAATACATTAAATCTTGTCATTGTCATGTTTGCATGTCTATGGATTGCAGTAGAGTGGAAAAAAAGTGACGTGACGTGCCGTGACTAACATGCTGCAACTTTGGTCTCGTGTCGTGACCAAGTTAATTTTTCACGTGCCATGCCGTGCCGTGATCAAAATATCAAGGAGTGGTCACGACACGCGAATGGAGTGACCACGTGAGTCAAGCTGTGCCTAAACGTGCCGTGACTATACGTGACTCGCGTGACTATTTAATCATAATTTATGTTAGTTTATTCAATATTCACCATTAAATCAATATTTAATGGTCCTAATTACACGTGACCCGCGTGACTACGTGACGTGCCGTGTCGTGCCAAAGTTTCAAAAGATAAACACGGCACGCGAATGGTCATGGCACGGGACACGCGAGTCGCGGCACGTAACTGACACGCATGCCGTGCCGTGCCGTGCCAGAGCCGGCTCCGCCGTGCCATTTTTCCCACTCTAGATAGCTGTATTTATTATCACAAACGAACTCACAGAACCTGGCTTATAGCTTAACCAAGACACTACAACTTAATTGCTCTCTTAAGTCTTACTCATTGATTATTTTACATATAAGTAAAAAGATATTCTTTAACTAAAATGGTTAAGAGTTTAGTATCTAAATATTATTACCAGAAAGTAGGTCGACTTTAATTGCAGAGCATGACTAGGGTGTGGATGCAGCGCTCGAGTGGTCATACTAGGGACCAGAGTTTCGGGTGTATCTTTTTTTTTTTTCTAGGGATCGACTAACAGTCCTCCCCATTCAGTCCCCTAAACGTCCCCCTAACTGTCAAAGTACAACTGTCAGTCCCCCATTCAACATACATTAATTCAGTCCCAAAATGGAAAGTATGAATACCTAAGATATCAAGTATTCATATATAATTCATCAAGTATTCATACCTAAGATATCAAGTATTAATTCACATACAAACTGGGGACCATTACTTTTCGGAGGCAGTAACTGTCAGACTGCATTGGGGACCACAACCAAAAAGTCACGTGGATCACACCACCAGTCCCCCATTCATTGATTAAATTAATTCACATACAAAATGAAAAGTATGAATACCTAAGATATCAAGTATTCATACCTAAGACCTCAAGTATTCATACCTAAGATATCAAGTACTTAAACAAAAACTGGACACAATACCTACCCATCTTTTACACATTTTTCAAGGTGATTTTTTGTTTCTCCGTTCAATCTAACCAATTTTTGGGACGATCTATGAGAAATTTTGCAAATCTAAAACCACGAACGTGTTCTACACAATTTTCTCTTTCAAATGAGATCCATGATGATATACTTTTACACGTTTTTCAAGGTATCAAATATTCAAATATAGAAAGTATTCATACAAAATGGAAAGTATTCATACCTAAGATATCAAATATTTATATATAATTCATCAAGTATTCATACTTAAGATATCAAGTATTTAAAGAAAAAAACTGGACTCAAATATGAAAAGTATTCATACAAAATGGAAAGTATTCATACCTAAGTTATCAAATATTCATATATAATTCATCAAGTATTCATACTTATGATATCAAGTATTTAAAGAAAAAAACTGGACTCATCTTTTACACGTTTTACACGTTTTTCAAAGTGATTTAATGATTGACAAAATTAGTTAGAATTGGGGGGGGACGTTCAGGGGACTGGAGTGGGTGGGACAACATCTTTACTCTTTTTTCTATTTGCTGTTTTCTTAGAGTATTGGATGTTTTTATTTTAGTACAAGTCAGATGTAACACAAAACTCTTTACTGGTTCAATAAAATCTCCCTAGGCAGCCTCTGCCAGGTTTTTCAAAAAAAGAGAAATCAAGCGGGAGAGAGAGAGAGTTCCACGTGAAGAGATACTTGAGTTCTCTTCTTTTTTGAAAGAAAACGCTATAAATACTAAGATTACACACATATTAAATAGTTAGTTTTTCTTTTAAAAAAGAATGGAGGCCAATTGTATAAATTTTAACAAAAATATGGTGATTAATTTTAAAGTCTCATAACATTTTACACTAAAATATATAAAAAATGCATTTCTAATAATGAGATTTTGAAAAAAAAATGAGAGTCAATTGACCCAATTGTCTCCATTTCGATCCGCCTCTGATTATGATATCAAAGTTATCTTTAGTAGCCTTTGTTGGGCCAACAACAACTAAATAAAAAAATATAATAAGAAAAATACTTGATTTAAAAACTAGTATTTGGTCTAGTGGAAATGCAAATGTCTCTTACGTGAGAGATTATGAATTTGAAATTCAGATAAAGAAATCATTTATTACAAACGTTAAAATAAAGAGTTTTAGGTGGCTTGATGTCTTGACCTCCATTACTTATTAAAAAAGGAAAAACAAAAGTGCTCAATTTAATGAAGGGGCATCGCCTTAGCCTTCATATTGGTCAATTTGATTGTGACCCTAAAAATAAAGTGGGTACCATACAATTATACAAATCTAATGAATAATATCAGATGGATATATAATTCCTCTATAATTGTTATAAAAAAATCTTAGAGCAATTTTCAGTATTGTTCATACTTCTCCAACTAATGTTCATCTAAGGACAAAATTTATCCTTTCCCCTTTTGGTTAATTATCACTTGAAACTTAATTTGATCAATTTTTGTTGGGTAGGAAATATTGAAAAATAAGGCCGATTCAAAGAAAGAATTCCGTGTTCCATCTTGAGATCGTGTCGTGTGATTATGGGATGGATGACTTTTTTGGTGTATGAGAGGAATGAGTAGAGGCGACCGAAGGTCGAGAGAGGCCAAAGGGATGATGAATTGGTGTTAGCATGTTAATCTTAGTCTCTCTTCGCTTCGTCACCGGATCCTTACTCGCTCTTGGGAAATGAAGCCAGGAAAAGATGCCATGTCGTGTGAGAAAGCCCGTCCACGTGCATACCAAAAAGGTAGACTGATGCTATGCCATTCATCTGGAACCATTCACGATATTTTGGAAGCTCGTTCCGGTCAAAGGGACAAGCTTCTTCGTGTACATGCTGCTCATATGCTGTTGCTTGCTCAACATGAAGTGTGTGTTTTATGGCCCATGACTCATTCCTTTTTGAGGCCATCTTCAACCTGTTCATAATTTAATAACAACTCAACACACAAAGTTAATTAACATAAATAGAGAAAAAACGGTTAGTAGATCATACTTGTGCAATTCAGCGTGAAGGTGCTTATTAATTGGAGGCAGTGGCGAACGTTCTTGAAATTTACCGAACTGTCGCATGCAGCGATCAAGATAGTGGTGCTCCACTATCCAAAAAATATCAGAGGTCTGCGGTACAAGTAGTAAGACTGATAAATTTAGTAAGAATGTGAGTTAGAGCTTATAAGTATGATGATATATAACTGAATAAATAAAAAAAACTTGATAAATTTAGTAAGAATTTGAGTTAGAATGTAGTACCCTTTCCGCCTGAGTTACTCTCGAAAGCCGGGTATAAGTACTCTCGTATGGCTTCCATTCCACCATGTTCTCAGTCAATTGCTAAAACTGGTTGCGCGGGATACTTGATCACTTAAAAGAGATCAATGTTTCTTTTAATATTTATAAACTCGGAAATGCTATCGGTTCGGACTGCAAGCGCACAATCCTATCGAGTAGTATATACGAGGTTGATCCACAGGGAATATTGGTTCAATGCTTTGAGCAATCGAATCACAATCTTTCGAAAGGCTAGACGAAATCTAAAAATTGAGAGATGTTGTTTTGATCAATGTAAATTAGGAAACAATTAAAAGTAATTAAAATAAAGATAGATATGCGGATTCCTAGGGTTTCGGCACACCATTGCCACTCAATCCGCCTTGACAATATATTCATGTTGCGTTTGATTTCCTGTTGTTGTTTTAATGAAAGACACCGCATAGGTCACTGCGATTTATGTTACGCAAGAATGACAGATCTTTCACCGAGATTCTACATAGGACACTGCGATTTACCTTACGCAAATGTCTGATCTCTCAAATACCCCAAATTACTACATAGATCACTGCGAATTTCTTTACGCATGTGATGGAATTTGGTACGCGTTTTGTTGGTCTGGTTTATGGTTTCCCCGCTAAGGTTTTCTTCACATAAACCTAATAGATCTCAACGAGGCTAATTCATACAAATAGTTTCTCTTACCATTAAAGTACTGTCACTACCCTAACAGACTCAAACTAGATCATTGAAATTAGATGAAGAGATAATAAATCACAAAAGCATTTTAGTACAACAACAAGAAAACCATAATCAATAGAAATATATATATCAAAACATCAAGAGTAACAAGGTTTACTGCCTAGCCCTAAGAAAAGGAACTTAGCCGCGGAACGGCATGGTTACAAGCACTCCTCTCTTCTCACTTTAATCAAATCTAACCCTAATTACAAAGATGATTATTCCTTCTGCCCAGGGGCCTTATATAGGAGTGTAGGGATGTGTAGAGGTTGAGTAGGGGCTAAGAAACTGATCTGGAAACAGCTGTCGGCAGTTATTCCCCAAGAGATGCCTTCGGATACGGACCGTATCAGGTGATACGGTCCGTATTAGGACCTTGGCAGTTAGGGTTTAATGCTTCCAGTGCTATCTTCTGGTCTGTGCTAGGCCTGGTCCGTATTGGTCAATACTGGCCGTAACAGGGACTTAGTCGATGAGCGTCGCTGATCCGATTGACCCGATTCTAGCTCCATTTGGTGTAAAATAGTCCCAAAACCTGTTTTCTACAATAAAACATAAAGAAGGGTGACAGTAGCCTTTTTCTCTAATAAAGTAAACATAAGTGTGAGAAAATATGTAAAACCTAAGCCAAAACCCTACGTAAATCATCATTATTTTGACTCTGATCACGCCTCCCAACTTGAATTGTTGCTTGTCCTCAAGCAACGACATCCCAGCTGGTCAAAGATTCGGTCTAGGTTAAACCATACAATCTCAAGGTTTTGTTTAAAAATTAAATTAGGGCTTAGGTTAGGTACAATTGGCATGACAATAAAAATCTAGAACTTTAAAAATATTCATGATCTCTCCCTTGAACAACTTATTCACCCCATGATTGACCTCATTATGCTTTACCCTAGAAAAATTATTATCGAGCAATCTACTTCACAAATATCCTTAAAATTGAGAGTATTAATTTCCCCTTCGATTATAAATGGATCCCTTCCAACCAATAGGAATTCTAATGATATAAATTTTGATTTTCCTTCCCAATTGATTGGAGCAAAGTATGACAACTAAGTGTGTTGGTACTTGTGACTATTTTTGAAAAATTAAATATGTACAAGAATTTAAATTTGGGAGGTTTTCTCGAGCCTATTGGTAACCAGTCTTGCGTAGGCACCCGTACTCTTTTTATCCTCCATCTTTTATTCTATTTTTTTCTTTTTCTGATTTTTCTATATATATATATATATTTTTTTTCATAATAAAATAAAATATTTTTGTGTCACAAGCACCATGATTACACACAATTCCAAGTATTCATTCGTACAAGAAATTATTGCATAGTTTCGCTAGGGGTCTATCCATAATAAATGGGTATTCTAAAACACTATCAAATTTAAAAGACTTTGCAAAAATAAATTACTCAATAATTAAAAATTCCAGGGTTTGTGATTTTTGATCAACTCTCATGGTTAGCAATTAATTGTTCACTTTAAGATTACAAATAATTTTTACAATTCCGAATTTTTGGTATCATGGCCAATTGTCTAAACCTTAGTCTAATTCAATTTAAAACAATTCCTATTTGATTAATCTACTCCTAAAATTAAAATGAAAATGCAAGCCAGCTAAAAAGCTCAATCTAATCATTCTAGGTGTTCGCAGCAAAGTGCAACGCAAGTTTCGGTACGCTTGAGGGCGTACCTTTTAAAACCGCGTTAACACTCCACGAGTAAGGGATGCAAGTGCACAACCCCTATCGTGTAGTATAATCGGGTATCGATCCACAGGGACGGTTAATCACTAGGTTAGACTCTAAACAAACTCAATCAAAAACTAGAAGTGAAAAAGTTTGATTTGGTATTTATGTTCCTAAGAAGGTCAATTCAAACAGTTCAAACAGTTCAAGTAGATGTAATAAAATGCTAGAAGAAATGTAAATTGTGTTTTGATTATGGATAAAAGGCGTTTCCAGGGTTTCAGACTTCATCTGTGATCTGCCTCTAGTGGTACGGCCCGTACCAAGTTGGTACGGCTAGGCCGTACCTCACTTGGTAAGGCAAGGCCGTACCACCCTGGTAAGACCCGTACTGGCTTCCCAGAACAGAGCTTACCAGTTCGAGTGAATGCATTTCCTTGCTGGTACCTTGTGCTAAACTCTTTAGAAAGGTTCAATTGACCATACCTAAGGTTCCTAACCCTCAACCGTCGTTTGTTGGATCAAGATCTAGGTTGGAATGCAATTGATTGCCTTTTAGGGTTTCTACACCTCAACTCTCGTGTGTTGGTACAGATCTACCCTAGCTGGTTGATTGGAGGTCTAAGGCACCCTCTAATCTGTCGATTAGAGGAGAATTCAACCTCTCGGCTTCAATTCGAACTATTCTACCCTAAGCATTTGATTTGGATGAGAGATTGAGATGATCACATGACCTTGATAGGTTCGATCTAAACCTAGAGGCACATCATACAACAATCACAGCAAGCAAAGCAAAAGATATCAAAGTAAATCACAATCAATCAAACTAAAGAGTTCATACAAGATACAAGTCAAAGAAAGTCAAAACAAATCAAGAATCAATCTCTAACCCTAGAAACTAAAATAACTACTCACAGCACATGATCTGATCTAAAAATACAATAAGAGTGATAGAGATAGCCATGGATCGAAGGGATCGAGAGGAGGAAGCTTGATCCGTCGAGTTTCGCCTCTTTCCTCTTTCTTCCTTCTTGCTCCTAGCTCTCTTTCTCTCTCTTACTGTGCTCTCAATTAGATCTGGAATGGAATGGATCTCGAAATTGGAGAGTTCCCCGCTTTAAATAGCCTCTGCCAAAATTTGAATCTGTCAGATCGCCTTTATGTACGGCCCGTACCAAATTGGTACGGCCTGGCCGTACCAGGCGTGAAGAGCTGAAAATCGGCTAAGTCTGGTAAGACCCGTACCAAGCCTGGTAAGGGTCGTACCTCATCATCTGAATCGCCGTTTCTTCGTGTGTTTTGCTCCAAACCTGCAGAAAACAAACAAACACTCAGCAGTACCAAATTCTAAAGATATATCGATGAAATGCACATGATTCTGGTGAATTATGGCACGAATCTGGTACTAAAACAGGCCTAAAATAGACTAAATATGCGAGGTATCAAATTCCCCCAAGCTGAACCTTTGCTTGTCCTCAAGCAAAAAGTTTCAAACTCGGGTAAAAGTGCTGGTCAACTAAATCTAAATGCAGATACAAGTCTAAATGTGAAAACCTACGTGAATTTGCTATAGTCAAGAATTTCTAGAATCGATTCGGTTGTAATTCAAATATCCCTTTATAAACCTTGATTCACTCCACCAATTGGTCAATTGAACTTCTTATTTTGAGATGCTTCTAACAATGGAAAGACTAATTACCTAGGTTTGATCGAAACAATTTCATTCTTTTTCCGAATCAGTGCTTTTATTCAAGGTGATTTTTCTTTTCATTTGCCCTCCCCCAAGCTTGAATCAAGCTTAAGGGTAAGAAAGTTGCGAACGAAGTGTGTTGGTATGAGCAAAATTTTCTTTCTTTATTTCTAATTGGGAGACGAGCTCAAAGGCGCCCATTCGAGGCTTATTGCCAGTACTCTTATTTTCTCCATCTTTTTTTTTTTTTTTTTTTTTTTTTTTCATTTCTCTTTTCTTTTTCTTTTTCTTTTTATTCTTTTTCATTTCTTTTTGGTTTGCTCATACCATGAATACACACATCTATTGGTATTCATTCATACCAATGGATATTCCAAACTTTCTTAATTTGAAAATCCCAATTCCTAAAGGCACAGTTCAGTTTTTTCGAATAATCTCGTTCGATTCAATTCTAAGTTTGTTTCATCGTTTCCATTATTAAAAACATCTCAACCTAAGTAGTTCAATAACCAATCATGGGTTAGTTCCAATCCACTCAGGTCTATCCTAATCACAACTAAATCGTTTCAAAGTTATTCTCAATTCTAGCAATTCACGCAAATCTTCACCTAACAATGCACGAAAATACGAAAAAATGCCAGAAAAATAACGATAAAGTAAATATGACCTAAATGCAAATGCAATCCCCCCAAGCTTAGCCTGAGCATTGTCCTCAATGCTTCAAGACTATGAGATAAAAGAGATAAAAGAAGCTCGGGGAATAGAGAGCGAACCTGATCAGTCCTCAGGGTGGTCGTACCAGAGCCAGTCGCTAAACCGCTGCTCTATCCCAGTCACCCGTCGCGTGAGATCCTGGAGTACGGCGCCCTGTGCACGAATGGCAGCACCCTGCTCATAGAGTGCATCACCCTGCTCCTGACGCATGCCGTACATCAGGTGGTAAACATCCTGGACGGTGGGCTCATCGACTGGAGGGGGATACACGGGTCGACTGTAGGAGGTCGAGGGTCCGGCTGCGTAGGCAGAGGTGGATGGGCCAGTCTGGTACGTGGAAGGGCCAGCTCCATAGAATGAGGTACCTGCACCAAAGGGTGAAGGATGTACCTGCTCGAAGAAGGGGGGAGCCTGGCCGGGGAAAGGTGGCACATGAGGAGAGAGAGGATGCAGCGGCACAAATGGAGCCTGGACTGGAGAAGTGGCGGCATCGATCATGTCCTCATCGCCCTGCAGTGGTGGTGGGGGTGGTGGAGGAGGTGGAGGTGGGACCTCAGGGGCAGGCTGCACACGGGGCGGACGTCGGAAAAACCAAGTGCTCCGGTCAGTGAAGGAGAGAGTGACCGGGAATGGCATGATGTATCTGGTATGCTGGTCAGGCATGCGCCAAGCCCAAGCACCTCGCCCATCGCGTCCTGCAGCTGACTCGATGAACTTGTAGGTGGTGAACTGAGTGAGAGAGAGAGATCGGGAGCTCCGGCACTCCTCGTCGCCGATGATCTGGAGGTGTAAGCGCTCGGCGATCAGAGTGACGTAGGCCGAGATGTAAATGACGCCACCCGGCTTGGGCTGCCTCTGGATGCCGAGCCAGTGGTGGATCATGACGAGCATCAGATCGGGCCGCTCGAGAGTGCTGTCGGGACGCAGCATGTGATCCACCAGCTGCATATCCTCAACATTGGCGCGGGCGAACGTCTCGCCACGCGCAAAGATGGTGCAACCGAGGATACGCAGCAAGACCCGGATGACTGGATGAGAGACATTGAGCTGCTTGTACTCCCTGTTGAAGGCTGACCCGGCTGGGGCGCCAGAGATCAGCGCCCAGAAGCTGTCGCGCTCCAAGCCCACAGAGAAGGTGAGGGAGTCAGTAGTCGGGTTCGGCTCAAAGCCAAACCACTCTCTCAAGTCAGACAGCCAGACGCGGTGGGTCTCACTCAGCATACGGAACCGGATGAACGGGGTATGGTGCCGCGAGTACTTGAGCTCCAGAGAGGAAAGAAACTCCATGGTGAGCTTCTTGTATCCCCTCTGGGCGATCTCCCAGAAGGCTGGAGTGATCCCGACCCGGGTGGTGATGCGGCGAAACTCATCCTCCAGTCCCAGCGTCTGAAGAGCAGAAAAGTCAACAATCCTCGTATTGTTGATCGATTTCGTCAGCAGAATATCGAAGTACTTGAACTGCCGACGGGTCGGCATGAAGAAGTACTCCTCGGTGTAAGCCTCGGCACGCTGGGTGGCATCAGAGAGGGCCGTATCAGTGCCGAAGGAGTCAGAGGCGTGGTCGGAGCCGTGGATGGAGGCCTGATCAGAGCCCTGGGCCTGGTCAGAGGGGCTCTCCTGTGGGCTCCGATATACGGACTGATGGCCACTGGATGTGGTCTCTCCCTCATAGTAAGTGGGCGTGACGGCGTCCTGAAGGGAGGGACTATGGCGAGACCCAGTCCGGGCTGCGCTCTCCCGGGAGTGGCGAGATGCGCGGGAGTCACCCCGAGACGCACTCCGGTGGGAGTGATGAGATGACGTGGGGGAATCAGCAGGAGGGACGTTGGCCATCGGGCCAGTGGCGGAAGGGACGGTGTCGCCAGAGGATGTGGAGGAGCGAGAGGATTGCCGACGCATCTCTCAGACGTTTGTGGCGTTGGGTGGTAAGGGTCTGACTGGGTAGGTACGGCCTGGTCGGACTTAGCTGGTACGGCCTGGTCGGACTTAGGTGGTACGGCCTGGCCTGACCTAGGTAGGTACGGCCTAGCCGCACAGGCTGGTACGGGCCGTACCTAACTTAGGGTTTTTGGTGTTGGCTGGTAAGGGCCGCACCAACTGGTACCAATGGCAATTTGGGGTTTCTTGCAACCAATTAACCCCTAAACCAGACAAGGTGAGTACACAACACAGAAATGGGCTGGGAAGGGTTAATTGGTACAAACTGGTACAGTTTGGTGTCAGGTCAGAAGATCGGTACGGGCCGTACCTATCTGGTACGGGTGGGCCGTACCAAGCTAGGGTTTTGACAGAAATTGGGCAGAACCGAGCAAGGAAGAGAGGGAAGCACGAAAATGGGGTGAAACAAAGAAAATGGAAGGAGAAATACTAACCGAGAGCAAGAAGGTGCGGGTCGGACCGAAGAGAAGTGCGGGTCGGACCGAAGACGTGCGGCTCGGATCGGTGAAGTGCTCGGTTGGGTGGCCGGTGCTCCTTGAAGAAGAGAGGAAGAGGAGAAGTGGTGGAGATGGAGAGAAAATGGAGAAGGAGAGAAGAGAGAGAAGAGAGAGAGAGAAGAGAGAGATCGGTGTGGCTGGGAAGGAAAGGGAAAGGGAAGGGGTGCGGTTTTTGGGGGTTTAAAAAGAAAAAAGGCGGCAGTTATGGCATCGGTTCGCGTCCCTGACCTAGGTACGGCCTGGCCGTACCAAATTGGTACGGGCCGTACCAACCTTTCAATTTTCAGGCCGTACCAATGTGGTATGGCCTAGCCGTACCAACCTCAGAAATTCTCGTTTCTCGTTCTCGTGACTTCTCAAGCCGCTCGTGATGCAATGAAGAAGAATGAATGCATGTCTAACTGTTCCTAAGATGCAAAACAGGTAAAAATGGCTTGGGCTGCCTCCCAAGGAGCGCTCGTTTTAGGTCTCGAGCTCGACCTTCTCTCTTCAGGCTTTGGTTGGAGATGGATCGGAGAGATCCAAGCTCACTCGCAGTTCTTGGGGATGATCAGCAATGTAGTGCTTGAGACGCTGACCATTGACTTTGAAAGTCCGCCCCTCCTTGTTTTCCAACTCCACTGTGCCAAATGGGAACACTGCCCTCACTCGGAATGGACCGGACCACCTGGACTTCAGCTTCCCTGGAAAGAGCCTAAGTCGAGAATTGAACAAGAGGACCAGGTCTCCCTCATGGAACTCACGAGGCATGATGCGCTTGTCGTGAACCTGTTTGGTCCTTTCCTTGTAAATTCTCGCGTTCTCGTAGGCATTGAGACGCATCTCCTCTAACTCATGCAAGTCAAGGATGCGTTTCTCTCCAGCTGAGAGCAAGTCCATGTTGATGGCCCGTGTGGCCCAGTATGCCTTGTGCTCAATTTCCACGGGCAAGTGGCAGGACTTTCCGTACACCAGTTTGAAAGGGCTCATCCCAATCGGAGTTTTGAAGGCTGTACGGTAGGCCCAAAGTGCGTCACTCAGCTTGAGCGACCAATCCTTTCTCGTTCGAGCCACGGTCTTTTCCAGGATAGACTTGATCTCCCTGTTGGAAATCTCGGCTTGACCGTTGGCTTGAGGATGGTAGGATGTGGTCACCTTGTGAGTGACTCCATGGCGACTCAGGAGATTGTCGAACTGGCGGTTGATGAAGTGCTTGCCACCATCACTGATGACGGCTCTTGGAACTCCAAAGCGAGGGAAGATGATGTCAGTGAACAGTCTTTTCACTGCATTGGAGTCCGCATTCTTGCACGCCACGGCCTCCACCCACTTGGAGACGTAGTCAACAGCCACCAGGATGTACTCGTTCCCACAAGAGGGTGGAAACGGTCCCATGAAGTCAATGCCCCAGACATCAAAGATGTCTACCTCTAGAATAGAGTGGAGAGGCATTTCATTCCTCTTGGAGATGTTCCCGGTGCGCTGACACCTGTCACAAGCTGCAACGAAGGTCCTAGCATCTCTGAAAAGTGAAGGCCAGAAGAAGCCGGATTGCAGGACCTTTGAAGCAGTCTTGGAGGATGAAGCGTGTCCTCCGTAGGCTGAGGAGTGGCAATGCTCAAGAATGGAGCGCGTCTCATCGTATGGCACACAGCGTCGGTAGATGCCATCAACGCCAATCTTGAAGAGGTAGGGGTCGTCCCAAAAGTAGAACTTGGCGTCCGATCGCAGCTTCTTCTTCTGCTGGTATGACATGGTAGGAGGAAGTACTCCTGAGGCGAGAAAGTTCGCAATGTCTGCATACCAGGGCACTGACTTGGTGTTCACTCGGTCAGTTGCATGGAACGTCCGATCTTGCACCGCATGAGTCGCGTGCATCGGTGTACCAACCGAGTGGATCTCCTCCATGGCAGAAATCGAATGGAATTGGTCATCAGGGAACGAGTCATCAATTGGCAGGCTACTAGAGCCCTCATCTTCCCAGCGAAGCCGGGACAGATGGTCAGCCACGGTGTTTTCGACTCCTTTCTTGTCCCTGATTTCGATGTCAAACTCCTGCAGGAGGAGAATCCACCTAATCAAGCGAGGTTTGGCATCCTGCTTGCTCAACAGAAACTTGAGTGCGGCGTGGTCAGTGTAGATCACTATCTTGGAACCAACCAGATAGGATCTAAACTTGTCGAGAGCGAACACAACAGCCAAAAGCTCCTTTTCGGTCGTTGTGTAGTTCATCTGGGCAGGGTCTAGCACCTTGCTAGCGTAGTAGATAGCACATGGCTTGTTCTCCTTCCGCTGCCCAAGAACCGCTCCCACAGCGTAATCACTCGCATCGCACATCAACTCAAATGGCAAGGTCCAGTCCGGAGGCTGCAGGATGGGTGCTGAGACAAGGGCTTCTTTCAATCGGCAAAACGAATCGACACACTCCTGCGTGAAGATGAAATCAGAGTCCTTGATGAGCAGGTTGGTCAATGGTTTTGCGATTTTCGAGAAGTCCTTGATGAATCGGCGGTAGAAGCCAGCGTGTCCCAGAAAGCTTCGCACAGCTTTGACATTTGTTGGGATCTCCAGCTTCTCGATCACCTCCACCTTGGCTTTGTCAACCTCAATTCCTTTGGAGGTCACCACATGTCCAAGGACAACTCCCTCTTGGACCATGAAGTGACATTTCTCCCAGTTCAGGATCAGGTTGACCTCTTCACACTTCTCCAGGATTTTGCAGAGGTTGGCTAGACATGAGTCAAAGCTGGTTCCATAGACAGAGAAGTCGTCCATGAAGACCTCAACCTCTTTCTCGATGAAATCGGAGAAGATAGCCATCATGGCTCTTTGGAAGGTGGCAGGTGCATTGCAGAGACCGAATGGCATCCTACGGTATGCGAATGTACCGTAGGGACATGTGAAGGTGGTCTTGTCTTGGTCGTTCGGGTGAATGGGGATCTGAAAGAATCCTGAATACCCGTCAAGGTAGCAAAAATGAGAATGAGTCGCAAGCCTTTCAAGGAGTTGGTCGACAAACGGCAGTGGGAAGTGATCCTTGCGCGTGGCAGCGTTGAGCTTCCTGTAGTCAATACACATGCGGTACCCAGACACCACACGAGTAGGGACTAGCTCATCCTTCTCATTTCTCACCACTGTCGTGCCTCCCTTCTTGGGCACCACGTGAACGGGACTTACCCACTTGCTGTCAGAGATGGGATAGATGATGCCTGCATCAAGGAGTTTGAGAATTTCCTTTTTCACCACCTCTTTCAGGTTGGGGTTGAGTCGCCGCTGGTGCTCCACAGACGGCTTGTGATCATCCTCGAGAAGAATCCGGTGTGAGCAGATGGCTGGGTTGATCCCTTTCAAGTCCTTGATCGAGTACCCGATCGCACCCTTGTGAAATCTCAGCTTCTCCAGAAGTTTGGTGGTTTGATCGGGGTTCAGACTCACATTGACGATCACAGGACATGACTTTTCTGGATCGAGGAACTCGTATCGGAGATTGGTCGGAAGAGGTTTGAGTTCAGGAGTCGGACGCTCAGGCTGATCATTGACACGAGTCGCATCTGGGTGAGCTGACTCGTGTGTCGTCGAGATGTCGGCCTTGGCAGGCTCCGCTCCACTCCTCGTCTCAGAGTGTGATGTACGGTCCTCCAGATCCTCAGGAATCGCATCCGCTGCACAGATTGACTCGCTCGCTTCGCTCGGAAATTGAGAGAGGAATTCAGCGTCTTGGCGTAGCGAGTTGTTGACTTGTTCAAGAAAGTAGTCCTTGGCCAGATCAGCCAAGTACTCCTCTGTCCTGTCAACCCGGAAACATGTCTCGGATCGTGACGGATATCTCATGGCGCGATCGATTTGGAACTTCACCTTCTCTCCTCCAAAGTTCAAAGTCAGGATGCCTTGCTTCACGTCAATTATCGCGCCAGCTGTACTCAGAAAAGGTCGCCCCAAGATGATTGGGACTTCCTTATCTTCTTCCATCTCCATGACGACGAAATCGACGGGCACGAAGAACTTCCCGACTCGAACTGGCAGATCCTCCACCACACCAAGTGGAAGTCGGACTGAAGAATCCGCCAACTGCAATGTCATCCTTGTGGGCTTGAGCTCCCCCACTCCTATGCGATCGTAGATGGTGCGTGGCATGAGACTCACGCTCGCTCCTAGATCACACAGGGCTTTCTTGATTGTCGCCTTCCCAATGGTGCATGGAATGGAAAACTTTCCAGGATCGTCCAATTTGGGGGGTAGCTCGCTTTTCAAAATTGCGCTGCACTGCTCCGTCAGCTTGACTGTCGCGTGCCCCTCTAAGCTTCTCTTGTTGGAAAGGATGTCCTTCAGAAACTTGGCATAGGTGGGCATTTGGGTCAAAGCGTCGGTGAAAGGGATGGTGATCTGCAGCTGCTTGATGACGTTTGCGAAGTTGGCGAATTGCTCGTTCAGTCTCGTCTCAGCCAATCTCTGGGGGAATGGAACAGGTGGCCGGTATGGAGGTGGTTTCTCGGCACCTTTCTTCTTCTGACTACCTGACGCTTCGGATGGAGGTTGTGCAGGTCTTGCCGAGCTTGTGCAGTCTGCACTCGCTTGAGGTCGGATGACCTCAGCTCGTTCTGGATTAACCTCCTTCAGTGGAATTGACTCAGGGGTCGGAGTCGCGTCAGGTGTCGCGTCGAGGATCGGGTCAACTGTGCCCTCACTTGGCATTGGTGGCTCGTCGTATTGGGTCCCGCTTCTCAGAGTGATCGCCTTAGCCTCTTCTCTTGGATTTGGTTCGGGTTGAGCTGGAAGCTTCCCTGGTCGAGAGTGGCTTGAGGTGACCATCTGGCTCAGCTGCTCCAGCAACTTGCTTTGGGCAGCCATTTGAGTGCTCATGCTCTGCATCTGCTCCCACATCATCTGATTCATCTTGCCCTGCTCGTGAGTGAAGTCGTCCACTCCGGCAGGCGCATTCGACTTTGAGGGGCCAGATGGAGCTACTCGGTTGCCTTGATTGGGAAAGGAAGCGTTCTGGTAGAAGTTCCTGTTGCCATTGTTGTTGCTGTTGCTGCTGCTCGAAGCTTGGGCTCTCCAATCGTTGTTGCTCGGAGGGGGGTAATTTCCAGTGTTGCTCGCCCGATTGTTCCAGTTGTTGTTGTTGTTGTACTGCGGCCTCTGGAAGCTGTTGTTGTTGAAGGGCGGTCTGAACAAAGAGTTGTTGAAAGGCGCAGGGTTGTTCTGGTTCGACCTCCAGTGCTGCTGCTCAATCGGGTCCTTGGAGTAGGACCGGCTGAAGGGAGGTCTCGGGAAGAAGGAAGGCTCGTTGTTGAGAGAGTTGACCTGCTCACTCTCCTCGTCTTGTTGCACCAGCGGGCATTGCTCGTACGCGTGCCTCTCGTCTCCGCACATGACGCAGACTTGAGGTTGCTGTTCGACTGCCTTGACACTGAGCTTGTCCATCGCCCGCTGCATGGCGTCCATCTTGGCGGTGAGAGCCGTGATGTGATCGAGCTCGTATTTGCCACCTCCTTGGCTACCTCCTTGGCCTCCTCGCTGGCGTGACGTGTCGCGGCCGGACCACTGCTGGTTTTGCGCCATGCTGTCGATCAAGTTCATAGCCTCTAAAGGCTCCTTTGTCATCAGCGCGCCTCCCGCAACAGCGTCCACGTAAGCACGTGTGCTCTCGTTCAGGCCGTCGTAAAACGTTTGAATTAAAAGCCAGTCGGGTATACCGTGGTGTGGACAAGAGTACTGAATTTCTCTAAACCTTTTCCAAGCCTCGTTCAGGGGTTCATCAAAAATCTGCCTAAAACTGGTCAGGTCATGTCTTACCTTGGCTGTCCTCTTGTGAGGGAAAAATCTGGTCAGAAACATTTTGGACAAGTCCTTCCAATTTCTAACCGAGTCCCTAGGCAAAGATCCCAACCATTTCTTGGCCTTATCCCTAAGAGTGAATGGAAATAAAGCAAGCTTTGTGTAATCAGCATTCTCACCGTTGGTTTTGATGGTCGTGATGCACTCGAGGAAGGTCTGGAGGTGAGCGTGCGGGTCCTCGTGGTCGAGTCCGTGGAAGGTGTTCTGCTGCACCATGTTGACAACCCCCGGATTGAAGTTCGGTTGCTGTCCTGGAATGTGCGGCAGCCGGATTGCACCTCGCACGTCTCCTGCTCTCGGCACGTTGAACTCTCGCAGCGTTCGAGGCATGAAGACATCCTCATCATCGTCTGTCAGTCGGCCTTCTTCTTCTTGCCTTTCTCTTTCCCTGGCCTCTGCCTCCATTCTGAGTCGGGCTTCGTCTTCTGCTCCAGCCATCTCTTCAGGTTCAGGCTCCTTGGTACGGGTCGGACCAGATTGGTGCGGCCTGGCCGTGCCTGAATCGGTACGGGTCGGACCAGATTGGTGCGGGCTGGCCGTACCAGAGGGTGGCTGAGCAGTCTCGGCTGAGTCTGGAGGAGTTTGATCGAACAGTGGGCCCTTGCTTCTCAGATTATACTTCAACCTGTATTTTCCTGCAGGGGGGGGTTCAAAAGCCAGTTTTTAGTGTTTTTGAATAAGAAAAAGCAAGAAAGATACAAGATAAAATCTAGATCAACTAAGTAAGGTAAAATCTAACTAGGCAATTCGTTACCGTCCCCGGCAACGGCGCCAAAAACTTGTTCGCAGCAAAGTGCAACGCAAGTTTCGGTACGCTTGAGGGCGTACCTTTTAAAACCGCGTTAACACTCCACGAGTAAGGGATGCAAGTGCACAACCCCTATCGTGTAGTATAATCGGGTATCGATCCACAGGGACGGTTAATCACTAGGTTAGACTCTAAACAAACTCAATCAAAAACTAGAAGTGAAAAAGTTTGATTTGGTATTTATGTTCCTAAGAAGGTCAATTCAAACAGTTCAAACAGTTCAAGTAGATGTAATAAAATGCTAGAAGAAATGTAAATTGTGTTTTTATTATGGATAAAAGGCGTTTCCAGGGTTTCAGACTTCATCTGTGATCTGCCTCTAGTGGTACGGCCCGTACCAAGTTGGTACGGCTAGGCCGTACCTCACTTGGTAAGGCAAGGCCGTACCACCCTGGTAAGACCCGTACTGGCTTCCCAGAACAGAGCTTACCAGTTCGAGTGAATGCATTTCCTTGCTGGTACCTTGTGCTAAACTCTTTAGAAAGGTTCAATTGACCATACCTAAGGTTCCTAACCCTCAACCGTCGTTTGTTGGATCAAGATCTAGGTTGGAATGCAATTGATTGCCTTTTAGGGTTTCTACACCTCAACTCTCGTGTGTTGGTACAGATCTACCCTAGCTGGTTGATTGGAGGTCTAAGGCACCCTCTAATCTGTCGATTAGAGGAGAATTCAACCTCTCGGCTTCAATTCGAACTATTCTACCCTAAGCATTTGATTTGGATGAGAGATTGAGATGATCACATGACCTTGATAGGTTCGATCTAAACCTAGAGGCACATCATACAACAATCACAGCAAGCAAAGCAAAAGATATCAAAGTAAATCACAATCAATCAAACTAAAGAGTTCATACAAGATACAAGTCAAAGAAAGTCAAAACAAATCAAGAATCAATCTCTAACCCTAGAAACTAAAATAACTACTCACAGCACATGATCTGATCTAAAAATACAATAAGAGTGATAGAGATAGCCATGGATCGAAGGGATCGAGAGGAGGAAGCTTGATCCGTCGAGTTTCGCCTCTTTCCTCTTTCTTCCTTCTTGCTCCTAGCTCTCTTTCTCTCTCTTACTGTGCTCTCAATTAGATCTGGAATGGAATGGATCTCGAAATTGGAGAGTTCCCCGCTTTAAATAGCCTCTGCCAAAATTTGAATCTGTCAGATCGCCTTTATGTACGGCCCGTACCAAATTGGTACGGCCTGGCCGTACCAGGCGTGAAGAGCTGAAAATCGGCTAAGTCTGGTAAGACCCGTACCAAGCCTGGTAAGGGTCGTACCTCATCATCTGAATCGCCGTTTCTTCGTGTGTTTTGCTCCAAACCTGCAGAAAACAAACAAACACTCAGCAGTACCAAATTCTAAAGATATATCGATGAAATGCACATGATTCTGGTGAATTATGGCACGAATCTGGTACTAAAACAGGCCTAAAATAGACTAAATATGCGAGGTATCACTAGGATTTTCGGTAAAGCCTCTAACCCTACTCAAAAATTGAGTAAAACTACTAGCACCTAAGAATTTAAATTGCGAAATTTTTTAAAGATACATGGTCAATTTACTTTCCCTACCCCCCGAATAAAATTGAGCATTGTCCCCAATGCTCGAGAGATAAAAATAAAGGAAATAGTAAAGTAAAAAGACCGGGGAAAAGATACAACTCACTGCACCTCAATCCTGAGGTGGTGGAGGTGGTGGTGGTCGCTGGATCTCCTCGTAGAATGACGGGTCGAAGAGTCCATATGGTGGCGGCTGGTACTCGAATCCGGTGCCGAGAGCATACTGATAATACTGCTGTGCCATGTAGCGCGTCTGCTGGATCTCGCGCCTGCTCTCGTCAACACTCCTTCGGACCTCCTCCATGCTGTTTCGGATTTCGCCAACCTCTTGGCGAAGTGATGAGCCATTATGTTGCATTTGTTGGGTGGTCTCTCCCGTCGTCAAGGTGAGCTCATTGAGGTTCGAGTTCATCAAATCTACCATTTGAATGAACTTATCAAGCTCAGCTGTTGGGGCATCAGATGGTGCCGCCCCTGAAGATCCGGCTCTAGCTGCCGATGTGCCTGCCTCCCTATATGCATCAAAAGGGGGCTCCTCTTCTTCTCTTTGCTGCCGATCAAAGTTAGCCTGATTTCTCATTGCGGCTTGGCTCTCGATTACATCCATGTAATCTTGAGGAGGCTCATAAGTCGGGCTCGCGGGTCGTGCCATCTTCCAGGAGGCCCTACTGCGGAGATTGAGATGTCGGAAGGGGAATTGGAAGATTCCCTACGGTGAGTTGTAGAAATAGGGACCTGGATAGTGGCCGGTGACGAATTTCATGGCTTGAAGGCATGACATGTCAATTTGTGTGAGCCCGCTTGCCTCTTTGAGATGATCGATCTGCAGAGCGAGATGGTTGGCCAAGATCGTTGCCACGAATCCAATGGAAATCTTTCCATTACCTTTCTTAGCACGGGCGACCTCACGGATTTGATTGCAAAGGAGATGGCCGAGGTGAGGTCGCACTGGTGTTGGCTCGATCATGCACTTGAGAAGATAGAGTTCGGGTAATGTCACCTTGGATGAACTCTCGCCTCTCGCGAAAATGGAATTGGCAAGGATTACTTGCAAGAGGCGGACTTGGGGATGTAAGATTCTGCTTGCCGGTCGAGTTGAGTTTTGGTTGTCTTCAGTGATGCTGTACCAGAACTCTCGGTAGTCAGGAGAATCAGAAGTGCCATTGTTGGTGAGGTTGAAGATGGCGCAGAAATCATCCATGGTGACTGCGTATTGCTCGCCAATCATCTGGAAAGTGATGGAGTCTTCATTGTATCTGAAAGTCGTAAGGAACTCCTTCGTGAGTACCTTGTAAATTTTGACTCCTTCGATCAGTTGAAGGAATTGCCAGAGATGGATGCGGTTTGCGAGCTGCTCGGTTTGTGCAAGGAGGCCTAGTCGCTCGAGTGTCTCTGTGTTGATGGATTTGTGGTATATGACCTCCCTTGTTTGCATCTTCGCGTAACTGCTTTTGAATTGTGGATGCGTGAAGACGGGTTGGTACTCAGTTGCTTCTTCCATCGACTCATCGGAGTCCTCTTCCTCAAGACCAAAATCCCGAGGGTTGAACTCTTCCGGGTTGTAGTCTGCATCTGAGACTGGTGTGTCCCTGACCGACTGCTGTGCGTCAGAATGAGAAGACGAACGATTGGAGGATTGTGTTTGCGAACCGGAGGACTGGGAGGATCGGCTAGAGGAGCTCTGCGGTGAATTGCTCGGGCCGGCACCCCCGAGGGCTTTCTTAGCACTCCTAGTAACTGCCCCTAGAATATTTTTCATTTTTGGAGCCATTTGTTAAGAATTAATATCTCTGTTACGGACCGTATCGGTCAATACGGTCCCAATACGGACTGGTTGGTTGGTGAATTTGACCAAGTACCGGACTGGTTACGGACCGTATCGTCAATACGGACCGTATCAAAGGTGTTTCTAAAAATGCTAAGTGCTGGTTCTGGTAGACTATTACGGACCGTATTGGGTCAATACGGATCGTATTATACTGGTAAAAATTGGGAAAACTGATAGAAACCTAATTTTTTTGTGATTTTTGTGATTTTTGTGATTTTTGCGAAATAAAACCTAATTATCTAAATTAATGCAACAGAGATTAAGTCAAAACAAATGCAAAAATGATTTTTAAATTTTGAAATCGAAATAGGGTTTAGAAAAACCGAATTTGGAGAAGGTGGATCCGAGGGGCCGTCGGATACGGACCCGGTACGGTCCGTATTAAAGCAGAGGCGCTGAGAGGGAGTGAGGCGGCGGCTTCAATGGGTGGAGGCGTAGGTGCAGCGGTGATGGCGGTCGGTGGCAAGGTAGAGGGACTTGATTTCGGGCAAAAGGAGAAGAGAAGAAGAATAAGAGATTGAGGGGAAGAGAATAGGGAAAGAGAGGAAGAGAAGGGGTTTAGGGGTTAAAACGAAAATGGTTAACGGTTATGAGACGTGATTCGCGCGGGATTTCAAACGTCTCTCTTAACGGGTTTGCATCTCCCGGATTAACCTTTATTACGGACCGTATCAGCCAATACAGTCCGTATCCAATCCGCTATGCTCAAACCCAATAACCGCTAAGTTTCAATCCCTGTGAATACGGGCCGTATCAGCCAATACGGACCGTATTCACCACTTGTTTCTTGGCTTCCTACTCTATTACCCTCGTGTCCATTAGTATGGTCTGTATCAGCCAATACAGGCTGTACCAGAAAGTATTTTTCCATCTTCCGAGATGTCTTTAATCAAGCCTTTCCTCCAGTACGCTTACCTGATCATAGGAAAAAGGTGTGTATGAGTTGTTTCTTTGTTTAAGTCCTAATTAAACTTGAAAATTAAATAATTATAAGAAAATATAAAAGTGGCCTTGGGTTGCCTCCCAAGAAGCGCTTGTTTAAAGTCGTTAGCTTGACTTTGTGTCGCATCAGTTTCTTCCAGGTACCCTCCCGTCAATGCAAGGGGGTTGCTTGTCGGGTGGTTCGCCTTCAGCGTCTTCTGTGGTTTCATCGTCACTGCCCTTCTCGAAGAAGTCGGTTGGTGTTTGAGGTCCGGGGTCGAATGCCAGACTCACACCGAGTACTGCTTCGACCTCATCCAGTCTTTGAAAAATTGCATCGAGTTCTTCGCGTAGGTTTTTGATTAATGCAAGGGCTAAGAGAGAGTAATTCCTGTTGTTTACGATATTGGGACTCTTATTCAGATCATCGGTTTGTTGCGTCACGGAGGTTGGATGGATCTGTCACACCCCGAGACAACTCGCCACGTATTTCTACGTAAGACGTACACACATCACATACATTATCAATAACATTCATTAATGCCATATTTAATTTCATGAATCAAGTCTTACAATAATAACAAAAGTAGTCTAATAGTGGTCACGATAGACATGGTTAGAACTACAATAACAACCATGTTGTTCAAATATATCAATTTTTCTGGAAAATAAACACAACATAAAAGCAAACATAAATGGCATTTAATCTAACATGGATCTTTCCGCTTGCTACTACTCACGACCTTCCTCTGGCGCCTTTTCATCATTACCTGGAACCCATAGAAATATGGAACGGGTGAGAGATTCGAACATTCTCTCAGTGCGGGATTCAGTTCCAGCCCGGAGTTTGTAAAATCTACTTAATTCTCACAAATATGATATAGATAAAATATGATAAAATAAACGCACAAGTATCTCTAATGCAATGCAATCATACATATTTAAACCGTTATTCACTTTCAAGTTTCAGTTAATCCATTTCATTTGTCTCACTAGACGGCGAATTCATATTCCGCTAGATCTTGACTGTGATAGGACCGCTTCTGCCTACAATCACGTTCGTGACAGGACCGCTTCTGCCTACAATCACGTCCGTGAAAGGACCGCTTTCGCCTACAATCACGTCCATGATAGGACCGCATCAGCCTACAATCACGTTCATGATAGGACCGCATCAGCCTACAATCACATCCGTGACAGGACCGCTTTCGCCTACAGTCACGTTAACGAGGGGTCTAGTCGAACACCGGACCCAATGTATACATCCCGATACGCAAGCATATCGGCCCCTGTTCACTTTAATCATCTGTTCATGTCACGTTCATTCATTTAGCACATCACACATGTCATAGTCCTTTGATCAAACGAATAATCCTATCTTAATATTTTCTAACAAAGTGAAATGGTTGTTCGAATTCAACATGCATAATTCAACTATATGAAAAATAAATGCACACAAAAAGATAAGTCATAATTTTACAAAGTCCAGGAAACCCGCACCTGTAGTCGTGGGACAGTTCATTGTTGTCTTTACGTCTCTCCCTACTTCGACACCCAAATCTAGACCACGAAACATGATTTCTAATTAATATTTATACACATTTATCATTGAACAAAATTATATCTATTAAGATTACAACTAGGCTTCTTTATAATAAAAATAACTTTGGGGTCTTTGGTGAAATTTTCCATTTCAATATATACTGAATAAAATTCCAGAATTAATTTAATTATTTATAATTAATATATATCTAATTATATGATCTCAAATAAATACCAAACTCGATAAAGTAAAGTTTTCAGATTTTAAATATAATTACAAAAATTCTTAATAATAAATAAATTTCAGATTACAGTATAATTAAAGAATGCTTACTAATAACATTAAATTTCAGATTGTAATATGACTAAAGAAATTCTTACCAATAATCTAAGTTTTCATATTATAATATAAAAGAAATAAATTTTCAGATTATAATCATAAATTCCTACAATCTATGAACAATACATTATTCTAATCAACATCTACTTATCGTATTGTAATTGGTAAAACTTATGCAACAATTACAAATAATAGATCATGATTTTAGAGTACCTTCAAGCAAAAATTGGGTTTCTCCTTGACTCGGTTGTTAAGGAACAGAGAGAGATGGTGCGGCAAGTAATTGAGAGAACTTCAATTAAAATATGGAGTAGCGGTCAGGGACAAAATCAAGAGGGATGGGTGGTTTAATTTATAGGGGTGATTTTGCACCAGGGGATGCGAATTTCAAACAGAGGGGAAGGAATCTGGATTTTAATAAAAATTAGTGTGAGCGGGAAACAAGGGTTTAGAAGCAGGGGATGTGAGGGTTAGTTAATTTTGCGTTGGTTATTTTGATAGGGAGTGAGATATGGGCTACTGAATCTAATTGGGCTGAATAGGGCTCTGTTGATATGTAAATCAATTTCATTTATATCATGGCTTACTAATTAAGTTAATTAAAACTGAAATTTAAATTGAGTCGTTTCTCATGTCTATTCTCTCAAGTTACGTGGTGTTACAGGATCTGACCGTCATCTTGTACAATGAACAATCTCTCCATTTCTGCTTCGTGCATCATCTCCTCGATGTCTTCAAATTCATCCATTCGCAATTCATCATTGCCATACTCATCCACTGTTTTCAAATTGTAGACAAGATTTATGTCAGGTGGGACTTTGGTCTCATTCATGTTGAAGATCATTTTGTTCTCGCCAACATTGAGTGAAATTTTTCCATTCCTAACATCAATCATTGCCCCACATGTGGCGAGGAATGGCCTTCCAAGGATGATCAGAATTTGCTCATCTTCTTCCATATCAACTACCACAAAATCTGCTGGTATCCAAAATTTACCGACTTTGATTGGGATATCAAGCAACATTCCTTCAGGATATCGAATTGATCGGTCAGCTAGTTGCAATGAAATCCGTGTTGGTGATAGGTCTCCACATTCCAATTTGTCAAATACTACCTTAGGCATTAGACTCACACTTGCCCCCAGATCACATAAAGCTCTCTTAAAATCGGTTGTGCCAATGGTACATGGTATCGAAAAGCTTCCCGGATCTTTCAACTTTGTTGGTAATTTACTTTGCACGAGTGCACTGCATTCCAGATTGAGCGGAACTGTTGAGAATTCTCGGAGTCTACTGCGGTTCGAAAGAATCTCCTTCAGAAATTTAGCATACGAGGGTATGCTTGCAATTGCCTCAGTGAAGGGGATTGTGACTTGTAATTGCTTGAGTGTCTCCATGAATCTCGCAAATTGCTGCTCCATCTTGTGCTTGGCAGGCCTTGGAGGGAATGGCAGAGGTGGCTTGTAGGGTGGTGGTGAAATGTATTCAGGTTCGGGTTGTCGCTCGTCTCCACCTACGGTGTCATTCTGCTCCTTAGTAAAGTCTGTCTACAGTTCGAATACGGGCGGCTCCGGTGGTCGCGGCTCGTACTCTTCAGAATGCGATGGCTCTGCATGTATCTCATCAGAAGTTTGATCGGGCATGGGAGGTCCCTGATAAGCTGTACCGCTCCTTAATGTTATGCTCTTGCAAGTCTCTCTCGGGTTTTCTTCCAGTTGGCACGGAAATTTGCCTTTTCCGCGTGTAATACTCGAGAGTTCTTTAGCCATCTTAGAGACATTGTCTTCTAAGTCTTTGTTGCGGTTTGTTAAGGATTCAATCTTTTGCGTGATTTCGGCGTTAGCCTTATCTTGCTTCTCTAGGAATTTCTCCATTAAAGATGTGATGTCAGGTTGCTGTGGTTGATTGTATTGCCTTGGTTGATAATTCTGTTGAGGATTGTTGTATCTCGGTTGATAATTGGGCTGTGGTTGGTAATTCTGTTGGGGTGCAGCAGGCCTTTGATTGTTTGTTTATGAGAGATTTGGATGGTTTCGGTTGTTCGGATGGCATGTATTGTAAGCGGGTTGAGGTCGAAAGCTGTTGTCGATTGCGTTTGCTTGCTCCATTTCTTTCTCAGTTTCCGTCACATTCATACATTCGGTCATCTCATGCGCTCCTCCACAATAGCCACATGCTGTTGCGGCATTGACTGCTGCTACCGTTCGCTGCTTGGTTTGCTTGTTGAGTGCCATTTGCAAAGCATCGATCTTTGCGCTTAGCATGGATATATCATCTACTCGGTGCATGCCAGGTGTTGGAGTTGGCTTCTTTCGCTCAGGGATCCAGTAGTGTTGGTTGATTGCAATCTCTTCAATTAGGTTGTAAGCCTCGTCAGGTTCATTGTTCATGATTGCTCCTCCTGCGGAAGCATCAATAGACAACCTATCGGTAGGGTTTAGACCATTATAAAAAGTTTGGACAATCAGCCATCTTTCTAGACCATGATGTGGACAACACCTTAACATATCCTTATATCTATCCCATGCCTCACACAATGTTTCACCATCCCTTTGTTCAAAATTAGTAATTGCATTTCTAAACCTCGAAGTTTTGGATGGTGGAAAATATTTTGCAATAAACACATTAAACAATTGGTCCCAAGTTTGAATGGAATTGGCTGGTAAGGAAAACAACCATGCTCTTGCTTTATCTTTTAATGAAAATTGAAATAGCCTTAGCCTGATTGCTTCATCGGTAACCCCGTTGATCTTTATCGTCTCGCATATCTCTAAGAAAATTGACAAATGAAGATGTGGATCTTCATGTGGAAATTCTCCAAATTGCTGTTGCGAAACCATATTTATGAGAGTAGGTTTGATCTCAAAATTACAGTTTGTAACAGTTGGCGGGTTTATGCTAGATTTAGGATCATTCGCGCGCGGTACGCAATAGTCTCGTAGAAGTTTGGGTCTTGCTGCATTGTGAACTCCATGATCACCATTGTCTTGTCTTCCATTGTTAATCGGTTCGTTCGGTGGGATATTCATGTTGATCGAATCTGAGTCTTCTTCACTTTCAGAATTACATGATGAAGAACTATGATTGGTTCTTATTGGTGATGTGGAAGCGAATTGTCCTCTCCTACTAGCAATCCTCTCGGATCTTCGTACGGATGATTCGGCCAGCTTGCAGTTTCCTACAAAGAAAAGAAAATATGAAAATTTAAACTAAAAACTAAAAACTGAAAATAAAAAGAAAATAAAATAAAAAAACGAAATTGAAAAATAGAAGAAAAATAAAAATAAAAAGAAATCTAGGCGTTTCTAATTAATTGGATTCAATGGTCAAAGCAAGGGCGTCTCGCGAGGCCTTGCACAATGAACCGTTATTCCCCGGCAACGGCGCCAAAAAGCTTGATCACTCAAAAGAGAGCAATGTTTCTTTTAATATTTATAAACTCGGAAATGCTATCGGTTCGGACTGCAAGCGCACAATCCTATCGAGTAGTATATACGAGGTCGATCCACAGGGAATATTGGTTCAATGCTTTGAGCAATCGAATCACAATCTTTCGAAAGGCTAGACGAAATCTGAAAATTGAGAGATGTTGTTTTGATCAATGTAAATTAGGAAACAATTAAAAGTAATTAAAATAAAGATAGAGATGAGGATTCCTAGGGTTTCGGCACACCGTTGCCACTCAATCCGTCTTGACAATATATTCCTGTTGCGTCTGATTTCCTGTTGTTGTTTTAATGAAAGACACCACATAGGTCACTGCGATTTATGTTACGCAAGAATGACAGATCTTTCACCGAGATTCTACATAGGACACTGCGATTTACCTTACGCAAATGTCTGATCTCTCAAATACCCCAAATTACTACATAGATCACTGCGAATTTCTTTACGCATGTGATAGAATTTGGTACGCGTTTTGTTGGTCTGGTTTATGGTTTCCCCGCTAAGGTTTTCTTCACATAAACCTAATAGATCTCAACGAGGCTAATTCATACAAATAGTTTCTCTTACCATTAAAGTACTATCACTACCCTAACGGATTCAAACTAGATCATTAAAATTAGATGAAGAGATAATAAATCACAAAAGCATTTTAGCACAACAACAAGAAACCATAATCAACAGAAATATATATATCAAAACATCAAGAGTAACAAGGTTTACTGCCTAGCCCTAAGAAAATGAACTTAGCCGCGGAATGGCATGGTTACAAGCACTCATCTCTTCTCACTTTAATCAAATCTAACCCTAATTACAAAGATGATTATTCCTTCTGCCCAGGGGCCTTATATAGGAGTGTAGGGACGTGTAGAGGTTGAGTAGGGGCTAAGAAATTGATCTGGAAACAGCTGTCGGCAGTTATTCCCCAAGAGATGCCTTCGGATACGGACCGTATCAGGTGATACGGTTCGTATTAGGAACTTGGCAGTTAGGGTTTAATGCTTCCAGCGCTATCTTCTGGTCTGTGCTAGACCTGGTCCGTATTGGTCAATACTGGCCGTAACAGGGACTTAGTCGATGAGCGTCGCTGATCCGATTGACCCGATTCTAGCTCTATTTGGTGTAAAATAGTCCCAAAACCTATTTTCTACAATAAAACATAAAGAAGGGTGACAGTAGTCTTTTTCTCTAATAAAGTAAACATAAGTGTGAGAAAATATGTAAAACCTAAGCCAAAACCCTACGTAAATCATCATTATTTTGACTCTGATCAATACTTGGACCGGAGGTTTTGCTATGAGATGAGTTCTCGTACTTATGTCTGCAACACCATTTGTCAACAAAAGCTGGACATGTATCTTCTGTTGGTGCGCCCTATGAAGGTTGAAAATCCTTCAATCTTGTCTTAGGTCGGTGAACTGGAAATCGGGTCCACAACTAGTGCTGCAGCAGCATAACCGGACCATGTATAGATCGGACTACGAGAACGGATGCGACACATAGATGTCGATATAAATATGCGAGAAAGGCTCCACCCGAATTGTAGTTCGTTGGCTCATCCAAATTCTCAATCAAATTGAGGTACCACAGCGGTATCCCGTCTCCACTGCTGTCTAGGAACAAAGTATTAGAGAATAGGTCCAAGACGAATCCATGGACATACCTAACAAATTTCGTGATAATGTGAGTACATTATTGAGAATGTAAAGTACGAATAAGTTGATAAATAGAAAATACTTACCACTTCAGCGTTTGTTCATCGGCGTTTGCTAGCAGCTTCTTAAATCACTGACGGAGCTTAGTTTTCACCATCCAGTTAGAATTTTTTTTTTTATCTCCCTCAGCCCCTTTTTTCACAAAGCTCAATTGTTCATCCTCCCGGATCTCTAACAAATCGAAGACCCGGCCTTTAACGCTCGCCCCATTTGTAATCCCCGACACTGAAGCCCCCGTAATGGGCAAACCCCACAAACATCTCACATCCTCTAACGCGACTGTAATTTATTTAAATACAAAATTATAAGCAAATTCTTTATTTGACCCGTTATCAAAATAGTATAAATAACAAATTTATTTGAATTAGTGTAGTTAATACTTGTCATCTCTCCGAAAGGAAGATGAAAGGTGTGCGACTCAGGACGCCACCGCTCGACAAGTCCATGTATAAGCGCCGCATGAATGATGATATCATGTATGACTGCGATTTGGTATAAGCCTAATCGAAACAAATACAGCACGTATTTCTCATGGTACACGCAATGCATTTTGTAGTGTTTGCGTTGAAAAACTCCAAACTCTACATTACAACATAAATAGAAATTATAATATTATTTGATTTCTGACCGAGTTATGAAAAATCAAATAAGTAAATGCTTACCTTCTTAGAAGCCTCAGATACCCTGTGATGGCTGTGAGGTATCCAAAACAACGGGCTGAACGTCTTCTACATTCTCCTTGATCAGGTACTTCGTTTGTCATACTACAAAACCATTTTGGATTTTTCTAAATTATCCTAAACCATTTTGTAATTTTCTAATTATTCGGATAATATTATAAAATCATTTTGGATTTTTCTAAATTATTCTACACCATTTTGGAATTTTCTAAAATATTCCAAACTCATTTTATCCTAAATTATTCGAACAATATTCTAAACTATTTTGGAATTTCCTAAAATATTGGAATTTTCTAAATTATTCGAACAATATTGTAAACCATTTTAAAATTTTCTAAATTATTCTACACCATTTTGAAATTTTCTAAAAATTTTCTAAACTCATTTTGGAATTTCCAAAATTATTTGAACAATATTCTAAACCATTTTGCAATTTCCTAAATCAGCGTTAGCAATATTCTAAACCATTTTGGAATTTCTAAACTATTCTAAACCAATTTGGAATTTTCTAAAATATTCTAAAATATTTTGGAATGTTCTAAATTATTCGGAACCATTTTGAAATTTTCTAAATTATTTGGACATTATTCTAAACCATTGTGGAATTTCTAAATTATTGGCACAATATTCTAAACCATTTAGAAATATCCTAGACTATTTTACTATTTTCTAAAGTAAATAGTAAATAAAAATATTAAAAAAACCTGAATTGAGGTTCTGATCGATCGGACTGTCGGAGAGAAGACGAGAACTCGAGAAGAGACAAAGGGACAAACCAAAGAAAGAGAGATGTGAGGGAGAGAGGGGGTGCGAAAGTGAGATGTGAGGCAAAGAGGGGGTGCACTGCTGGCTAAATAGTCACAACTTCGAGACCGCAAAAACAAAGTTTCCGGTTCTGGGACCGGAAATTTTGTTCCCTGTTTCTATTGATGAAACTGGAAACTTTGTCTCCGGTTCTAGGAACCGGAAACTTTGTTTGTGGTTTGAGGGAGGCAGGAACCGGGAACAATGTTTGCGGAACGAGAGCTTGAAACCGGGAACAAAATCTCCGATTTGGTTATTTTTGAAAATCCGAGCGAAGAAGGTGCAGATTGTGAAATTAATTATTAATATTGGATATTAATAAAAATTTCGGAATTCAACAACAACAAAAATATAATCTATACTAATATGTGGTTCTGAAATTCAACAACAAAAACATGATCTATATTGTATCTACACAAAATACAAAAAAAAAATGATTCAAATTTTGTCCAAAAAATAATATTAGTTAAAATTTACAACGTTTTATATTTGATAGTTTATGGTAAATTATTAAATAACTCTTAAATTATATAAAATTGATATACTAACTAATTTATAAAGTTAGTAAAATTTTTACAAATTTTTTTATTTCCTGAACTTTTAACTTGATTAAAACATATTATCAAAATTATCAAATTCATAAAAAAATGTTATCCGTAGAAATTATAGAAAAGAAAGAGAAAGAAACAGAAAGAGTACATCATGTTTTTGATTGATAGAAAGATCGGTAGGATTTCTACCGATCCTAAAAATAAAATGGTTTGGATCGGTAGGAATTCTATCGATCCAAACCAGTATGTCTTTTTTCCTCTTAATTTTTTCTAGTAAAATATAAAAATATTTTACAAAAATATATAGAGTATCTTAAAATTTAGATATAACATAAACATTCCATCTATTTTTTGACAAACTTTTCATATTTTACTAGAGATCTAATATAAAAATTTCCTCCATCTATACTTCTGATTAAAAAAATTAAATTTGGATCGGTAGAATTCCTACCAATTCAAAATTTTTTATTTTTTGAATCAATAGAAATTCTACCGATCTTTCTACCAATAAAAAATATGATGTATATTCAATTTTTTTTTTTTTTTCTACAGATAAAAATTTCCAAATTCATAGACTGCGAATAGATCCAATCCTATTCTTAATTATCTTATTTATTTTAAAATCTACATCGGATCCCAACCATCCAAACTAATCTCCCTGCAACCGGAGCACGGGACGGGTGTCAGGAAACGAAAGGCGCAATGGTTTTCTTAAAAGTGGGACCCGTATTTGATTTGTTAACCGGTTATACAATGCTCCGTTATCATCGCTTTATTTCTCCCCGATCGCTACCGTACGAACCGGGCCCAGGTACAGAACAGCATATCGTCATCGTCCCTATCAGAATCCCATCAACAAACGAGAACGTAGTAGGTCCGATGCCCATCGGACCTACTTTTAGGTTCAACGAGCATTAATACCATCCGATCTTGTTTAAGATTTGTGCGCACGAATTGAAACATACTCGCACGACGTTTAAAGTGTTCCACACAAATCTTGAAGCCAATAGACGGTGATTATACGCATCAAACCAAAGAAGGTCCGATGCCCATCGGACCTACTCTCAAGTGCAAACGAAGAACCTAAAGAATCTTAATAATAAAGAAATAACAAAAACATCGCAAATAAAATATTGTGTCAGAATATACTGCATTCCACGTCATCATCCATCACCTTTGCAGCTTTGCTACTGCGTTGCAACTTACAAATTGCAATTTAGAAGTTCACACGGCACCATCTCAACCATCTCCCCTCTGTCACTCACTAACACCTACAAACACAGGTCTAATCCAACAGGTTCGGCGATGTTTCTTTCAAGTTGTTTAAGGCGTAGAAGCCATCTCCGATCGGCGGTGGAGCTGATTCGCCGCGGCCTCGCCACCGCATCTTCGGTGGAAGCGGCTCCACCTCCGTCCCTGCCGCCGTTCGACCACCAGCCAAGGCCTTACACTGGAATCTCTGGAGAAGAGATCTTACATAAGCGGAGGACCTACCTTGGCCCTTCTCTCTTTCACTATTACCAGAACCCGGTGATTTATTGACGCTCTGAAGTTTGGCAAATTGAAAAGGCTTTTTGGAATTCAAATTAGATTAGAATTTGATATTTTAAAAATAATTACAATGGAATTTCATGAATTAAATGATAAGCGTTTGGTTAAAGGGTATGCTGGTTCCGTGAACTGACAAAGGTCCCTGTATTTGATTAGTATTAGATCAAGTTATATCAGTAATTGTTCTGAGTAGAGAAAATTAAACCTTAATTAAACCTAATTTAACTGACCTATACAGTTTGCTGAATTTTATGTCTGATATATTTGAAGATTTTCAGCCTGTAGTAAAAACACTTTGTTGCTTGAATAAAGCTGTGATATGCATTTTATGTGCTCATAAAATTAATTTTTGGAATCAGTTGAACATAGTAGAAGGAAAGATGCAATACCTATATGATGAAGATGGAAAGCGGTACCTGGACTGTTTTGCTGGAATAGTGACAGTATCTTGCGGCCACTGCCATCCTGATGTAGTCAAAGCCGTGGTACAACAGACAGAGCTTCTTCAGCATGCTACCACAATTTACTTGCATCATGCAATTGCCGAGTTCGCTGAGGCACTCGCCTCAAAAATGCCTGGAAATCTTAAGGTGCAAGTTTAAATGGCAAAACTACTGTTTTTATTTTAGTGGTTTTTGCAAATCGAAAGGCTTTCCTTTGGAGTTTAAGAAATTACTGTTTTTTCAATCTATTTTTGAATAATAACCAACATTCTGGTCTTTGTTTTTTCTCTTTCCAATGAATAACATATCTAATTGTTCGATTTTATGTGATGGAAAAGGTATAATCTGTTTTAAGTAAATCTTGCAAACCAAATTAAACTTAAAACTGAGAGGATTTTGATAAGGGTCGGGTATGAGTGTGTATGAACTATTTTATGAATAACTAGATATGATGAGAAGTTGTGTGAAATTATTAACTTCACGCCTCCGGTTTTGCTCTTGGTTGCTATTTGTATTTGCACTTAACTGTAAAAGAATATTACTGTTAGTTTAAAAAAAAATTAGAAATGTAGGTTGTCTACATAGAAATTGTTGGGATAAATTTGCAAAATGCCCATGTTTTTCTTAGTTCAAATTTTGAAATTAAATGCAGGTTGTCTACTTCGTCAATTCTGGAACAGAGGCAAATGAATTAGCTACTTTGATGGCTAGGCTTTATACTGGTAACCTTGGTATGGTTGCCTTAAGGAATGCATATCACGGCGGCAGTGCTGGGACGATAGGCCTGACTGGTCTACAAACTTGGAAATATCCAATTCCGCAGGTTAGAATAGATTGATTATTTATTTAATACTATTTAGTACACTTGGAATATTGTCAGTTATATTACTTGCTTTCTTCTGTTTCCCAAGATTTTAAATGTACCATTTTGGTACAGTAATCCTTCAATTGGTACTATTTTGGTCCTTAACTGTCACTTTGCTGTAACGAAAATGACTGAAAACCCTACTCATTTATTTTCATGGACAGAATCATGCTATTAAACGATAGCAGCATGCCATTTAGCATTTGATAAATTTGGTTTCAATGATTCAATTGAAGAATGATTGTAGAGATCATAACGTTACTCGTGGGATGTATGAAAACCAATTTGGGAGGATGAAAACTTCAGTAACAAAATGTGTGTATACTGGCGACCTCTCTTTGTAATGCATTCTCTTTTAGTATCTGCTGATACTTGGTTTAGTTTGATAGAAAAAGTTCTTTTCAATTTTTAACAGGGTGAGATCCACCATGTTATGAATCCGGACCCATATCGTGGTCCCTTTGGATCTGATGCTGCTAGTTATGCCAAGGAGGTGGAAGAACATATCACATATGGCAGCTCTGGAAATATTGCAGGCTTTATTGCAGAGACATTTCAGGTATAAGTTCAACCTTACATAACTTATGAATATACATATTTCAGGCTTTATAAAACCTTTGCAGAGATATTCCAGGGAATATTGCTGGTTCTGTGTCAAATTTGGCATAAATTTATGAATATAAAAATTGGGATTATTGAGTCAATTGAAATGCTATAATGATAGGGAGTTGGAGGCGCAGTTGAGTTAGCTCCTGGCTACCTAAAGTTGATATATGATATTGTGCGCAAGGCAGGTGGTGTATGTATAGCTGACGAGGTGCAAAGCGGTTTTGGTCGTACCGGGTCCCACTACTGGGGGTTCCAAACTCAAGATGTTGTACCTGACATAGTCACCATGGCAAAGGTTATCGTTTTTCTTGTTACAGTTCTCTTGCCGAAATGTGTTGGAAATTTGGAATCATTTCACTTTTGGTTTTTGTGACAGGGGATTGGAAATGGTCTACCATTAGGAGCGGTAGTTACCACACCAGAGATTGCACAGGTTATGTCTCAGAAGATTCAGTTTAACACCTTTGGTGGAAATCCTGTTTGCTCTGCCGGTGGACTGGCTGTGCTTAATGTGATTGACAAGGAGAAGCGTCAGGAGCACTGTGCTGATGTTGGGTCACACTTGGTAGAGAGGTTGAAAGCTCTTCAACAGAAGCACGAGAGTAATTCGTTTTGTTCTTTTGCCTTCCTTCCTGTTGGAAATCTCTCAATATATTCCCTTACATGCTTATTACACTATTAGATAACACATGTTTTTTTCTTCCTTTTTTTTCCTGTTGATCCAGTTATAGGAGATGTTAGAGGCAGAGGGTTGATGTTGGGTGTTGAACTTGTGACTGATAGGAAGGTCAAAACACCAGCAAAAGCTGAGACAGGAGAATTGTTTGAGAAGCTCAAAGGTCATTTCTCTTTCTAATTGTAAATTATACATACAGCAATCTCTGATTTGGTTATTTTATAATGTGATGTCATCCAAACCTGACTGCACATATATGTATATCTATCTTAACAGATTTAGGAGTGCTAGTTGGAAAAGGTGGGCTGCATGGTAATGTGTTCAGGATAAAACCACCAATGTGTTTTACCAAGGCTGATGCAGGTTCTATTATACTTCACTAAATATGTTCATGCAATTGCTCTACAAATTGAGCATATCTGATTGAGTTTATGCTTGTTTTTTAATTTTTACAGATTTCCTTGTTGATGCTATGGACTATGCAATGTCAGGATTGTGACGTGGAAACCAACAATCTTGTTTGACATTTCTGTTCATAGAATCTGCCATCAGATAGATGATGCAAAACAAAATAATTGTCCTTTTAAATTTGGAAATTGTTTAACTTGCTTCAAGTGGAAGAGTCGTCTTTGTGAAGATTTAGACTGATGATTAAATGATGAGGCGTTGCAATTTGATGCCTTTTAATTAGTCATTTAGTTGAATTGTTAGGTTATGAAATTAGTGAGACTGCTATGTTTCTGGAGTTGCATCCTGTTTTTCCGAAGAATATGATTGTAATTCTGTGATCTGAAAAATGCCCATTGCTTGCTCATTGTCAATCTTACATGTAGTTAGCTTATTGTTGATTGAGGAGGGTTTAAATGCCTCTATTTTTCTTGTCTCCATCATGTCTCTATTTTTAAGAACTTTAATAACTCAAAATTTAAAACTTAAAAGTCAAAATAAAACCGTTGGAGGTATTTGAAGCAAGTCAAAATAAAACTTAAAAGTCAAAATTTTAAATTTTGAGTTATTAAAGTTTTTAAAAATGAAAGCACGGTGGAGGCACAAAAAATGAAGGTATTTGAACCCTCCTCTTGTTGGTTTTGGTTATAATATGGATCCTGTTTGTAGTGTATAGCTAAACAACTAGTTCCTAGGATTTGATCGTCCCAGTTTTCCGTTTGTAAAGAGTGGCCTAGATAATTCTGTTCTTAATTGCAGAAGACGACTGGGTCTATCGCAAGTCGGAAAAAAAGTTTAGGATACATAGGCCCAAAAAAGCCCATACTTCTCTTCGGCCTTTTTCGAATATCGGTTCGGCTTACACTGACCGTCCGGTTCATGGCTGGCCGCCGAATTCTCTCTTCTTCTTTTGTCTTTTCTTTTTTCCCTCTCTTCGGCTTTCGGTCTCAATTCTAGCTTCTTTCAGCTATTAGCACTTGCTGTGTCATGGTCACCCTGACTGAAAAACCCTAACCCTAAAACCCTACTATTAGTCGGAGGAGCTCCGCTGATGCGAACCGACGTTCTCCTGGTTCGGTAGCACACACAGGAGGAAAGGAAGACAATGGCTTCGACCTCTTCGCTTTCGCCGTGCGGTAAATAAGTCCCTCTATACTTTGCTTCCATCCCCTTTATTCTCTTCCGTGGAGTTCGTTCTTTACTCGCATTAATTGGTTTACTAGCTTGGTTTTATTCTTTTAAAGCTCGAATTAATTTGGATCTGTGTCTACTGACTATGGAACTATTTCTGCTAGCTTTTTTTTTCCCACCGATATAGAAACTCTTCCGCTTGTGATATCATTTGAGCTGAAATGTTGTTTTATCTGCAACTTGGTTATATTAATGAGTTAGGAACGTAGTATTTCATTCTGTTGTTTTCCTCAGGATGATTTTTATATCCTTTTAGCTCGAGCAAATAAAAGACTTTAACTTTACAAAATCTTCCTTTAGTAATTTTGTATCAGCTTGTGGTGTTCTGTAATTTTTCTTTTACTTATCTTAATTATTGTCAGTTATGGTATACTTGTTTCCAATTCCTAATTTTTCTTTCTAAACTAAATCTAGGGGCATTCCACGAAATTGAAGGAAGTAAAAGAAGCAATTCCTATTCTTCCTGCTGTGCTGACAGATTTTCAATATATGGAGATTCCTCCTTACCGATTTTGAATTCTACAGATTACTACACTGTACCATCCCTTGAGGGGTTATGTAGGAAGGAGCACATTGACCCTGGGTATTGTAGCCAAGTCCCTGATTTTGAAATTGGGAGAGTTGCTTATGGGCGTATTAGATTTATGGGATTCACTGACATTCGGTGGATAAATTTGGATGAAACCGTGAACTTTAGTTATAATTCTGTAACGGTCTATAAAGATGAGGTTAACAAGCCACCATTAGGCCACGGTCTTAACAAACCGGCTGAGGTGACCTTAATTTTACACCCACGATTACAAACTTCTTCTGATTCAGAGTGCCTAGATCTCGAAAACAAATTAAAAGCTTGCAACGAAAAACAAGGTGCCCGTTTCATTTCATTTGACTCTTCAAATGGCGAATGGAGGTTTATGGTTGACCATTTTAGTCGATTTGGGCTAGATGATTTGGATGAAGATGAAGAAGATGAAGAAATGGACAATTTTCAGACCAGACCCATTTCAATTGTAAATGACCCGATAAGTAATGACGGGTATGGATCTGAACTATCTCATTCGCTCCCTGCTAATCTCAGGCTCGACCCTGTCAAAATGCAAGAAACCAGGATGCTAATGTTGTCAGATTTGGATGAAGAAGAGGATTTTAGGTCTCCATTGACCCAACTACCATCAAACCGTAAATATAATCTTAACCCTGCTACTGGCCGGAAAAAGGCTTTAGATTCATTCTCTCCCACTGTAAAAGGCAAAGGCCTAGCATTTGGCTCTCCTGTTAAGGGTTTGGCTCAACAATCAAAGGAAAATTTCTTCAGCCCCTCTACAAGCAAATCACCAACACAGCCTTTGTTAGAGTACAATGTTGGCAAGTCGGATCTCAGCCCATCTAGCAGCATTCTTCTGACCGGCCAGAACAAGGGTCCACCTATGAGGCTTTCAAAAGTTGTTGGGTTCAAATTGGAGGAAGAACATTTGCATGAAACTCCAGTTTCCTGTAATACACTCACGAATTGCGTGGTTGATGCAGCCTTATTCATGGGCCAGTCATTCCGGGTCGGTTGGGGGCCCAATGGGCTTTTGCTCCACTCTGGTTGCCCAGTTCGAGACCAAGGATGGAGCTTATCTTCTGTTATCCACATAGAGAGAGTTGCTTCAGATCGTGCTGCTAGAGATAAAAATGGGGTGATCAATAAAGAGCTTGTGGATCTTTGTTTCTCGTCTCCAATGGAGTTTCACAAATCGCTTCCCCATGAGTTTGAAGAGATTGAGTCTGGGTCCCACAAGCTGACCCTTTATAAGGTTGTTGCCGACCGATCCATGCTGCAGTTCATTTGCCGAAGTTATGTTGAAATATTAGAAAAACAACATGGGGTTAATGACTTCCCAAATTCTTCCCGCACACTCATGGTACATACCATCTCGGTTTGGGAGTTGATTAGGGTTCTCTTTTTTGAAGGGGACACAACAAACACCCAACTTGATCTTACTGACGATGACATGGTTTTGGATGCTGGTACAAGAGGTGGGCCCCATGAGCCAGATGAAGAGGCACTCCCTTTTGCACACAGAGCTGGGTTCAGTTATTGGCTGCAGGAAAGTGTGGTAAATCGGGTCGATGAAGATATTAATTGTTTGACTGATAATAGTTATCTGGAACAGATTCTTGTGCTATTGACTGGGCGCCAACTGGACCAAGCAGTTGAGCTGGCAGTTTCACGAGGGGACGTCCGGCTAGGGATCTTAATCAGCCAGGCTGGGGGCTCTATAATCAATCGCTCTGACATGTCTCAGCAGCTCGACCTCTGGAGAATTAACGGGCTCGATTTCGACCTGATTGAGCAGGACCGGCTAAAGATCTATGAATTACTCAGTGGTAATGTACACACTGCATTGCAGGACCAGTCTATTGACTGGAAGCGGTACCTTGGTTTGATCTTATGGTATAAACTGGCGCCAGATACAACCATACCGGTTGTCATAAACACATATCAGCAACTCCTGAATGAAGGGAAGGTCCCATACCCTGTACCGGTCTACATAGATGAGGGACCATTGGATGAGGCACCTATCACAGAGGAACGCTTCGATATGCTATATTATCTAATGCTTCTTCATGCCAACAATGAAGAAGAAGGGTTAGATGACTTAGTTAAGGCCATGTTAAGTGCCTTGTCATCTTCACATGACCCACTTGACCACCACATGATATGGCATCAGAGGTCGGTTTTGGAAGCAATCGGCGTTGTTGAATCTACTGATCTTCATCTGTTGGATATGAGCTTTGTTAACCAGTTGTTGGGCCTCGGTCTGTGCCACTGGGCCATCTATGTGGTGATGCATATGCCTTGTGTTCCAAGTGTACCATACTTTCATGAGAAGGTTGTACGTGAGGTACTTTTACAGCATGTTGAGTTGTGGAGTAGAGATGACGTGCAAAGAAAGTTTCTTGAAGAACATGGTGTGCCATCAGAATGGATGCACGAGGCCTTGGTGAGAGTTAGATTTCATGTATTTTGTTAGTGGATACATTTTTCAGAACAACACCTACTATTAGGCTATTATTAGAAGAAAAGACCCACTGTTTTCAATTTTGTGAGTAACACCATTAAACCCATTTTTAATTGTGTAAGGTATTGTGATGAAATACCCTTTTATGCCTAGAAATTTTTACTTGCACAGAATCGTAGTTATTTCAATTTTCTTCATAAATGATTGCTTTATGGATGGAATTTTAGAAAAATGAGAAAATAAATAAAAGAAAGGAACATATTGGAAGGATAGGAACTTAATTTCTAGGATAAAGTATCTACTGGCTTAATATGAGGTCTCATGGGTCGAAGTTATGTTGAAATTATTAAGTAAATGGCATAGTGGTCGTCTTCTTCTTTTTTTTTTCTAGGGCACCAGCAAGTGCTGATATTATTTATGACGCTTTCTCTAAATTCCACAGTAAGGGATTTGTTTTTATATAGTTCTTTTTCTTTTTGCAAATGCAGGCAAACATCAGGTCTTGAAAAAAAAAATATCATTTATTCAAAGGCTTCACCTTTTTTGTTGATTTTACTATTTTCTAGTATTTTTAATGTCCACTCTATGTTGTTCTTTACGCAGGCGATATACTACGAGTATAATGGAGACAAACAGAGAGCTCTCGAGAATTACATTGGGTGTGCAAACTGGCGAAGGGCCCACAGTATATTCATGACGTTAATTGCTCATGCTTTGTTTTTGAATGGTAAGTGCTTGTGACCTACTACTTGGTTTCAGCCAGTCAGGTACACTGCAATGGCAGCTGTCCATAAACAAAAAGAAAAAAATATCTTTGCTTTTATCTGAAATTTGGGCATCTTCTGTTATTTTTCAGGAGAACACTCAGAAATATGGAGAATTACAAGTTCAATGGAGGCATACAAGGATGAAATTTCAGACTGGGATTTAGGTGCTGGTATTTATTTGGATTTCTATGATTTGAGGAGTTCAATGAAAGAAGAGGTTATCATGAGTGACACGGTATGAACCCTGTTAAGGTCAATTTTATCTAATTCTTTTTTGTTTTTGACTGTCTAAATCTTTTCCCTAAGTTTTCGAACAACTGTTATGTTCTTTTTATTTACAGGACCTGCTTGAGAAGAGAAATGAAGCATGTAAGAGCCTTTTTGACCGCCTAAATGACTCTTTGATTGTTTGGGGAGCTAGATTTCCTGTTGAAGCAAGGTAACTGTTAAACTCAGCAAACCAGTTTAAAAATTTAACCATAGTGATAATGAGGGTACTGCAATGAAAAATGTGATGATACATGGCAAATATCTTATGAGTTCTTCACTTTCATTAGTTAATGACGTATGAGAATTTAATTATATCCTAAAATGCGGATATTCAACAAGCAAAGATGATCCACAGAACCAATAATATTGTCATCTTTCATGGCATTTTTTTACCACCGAATATGTTGTAGATGTCTATAATTGTCATTAGTATCATTATTATCACTATTAACTTTGCCATTATAAATAATGATCATATGATGAGCAGTGTGCGTCACAATTACTTATTTTCATCATCATCATCATTGACCTTCAATATATATATATTTTTTTGGTTGTGCTTTGTTCTTTGCAAATTATTCTACCTAGTGCAATACTTGACAATAATAACAAATTAGTGCTTAAGTGAAACACAACATTTATTTTCCTATATCACAAGGAGATCAATATTGAACTCATTTCAATAACATACTCTTAAATTTGGCAGGGCAACATATTCCAAAATGGCAGAGGAGCTAAACAGCCTCCTGGTGTCAACACCTGCTGAGAACTCCACACCAGACGTACAAATGAGCTGCTTTGATACCATGCTTGGGGCTCCCTTGCCAGAAGACCAGCGCTCAACTCACTTGCAAGAAGCCATCTCTGTTTTCACTTACCTCCTCTCTGATGACTCAGGACCTTAGAGACCTGCTGCTTTTCAAAAGTTTGTACAAGTTGAATTTTTTTTTTTCTGTATCTAAGCATCACCAGTTTCATTTTGCTTAATTTTGATTTGCTGGGTGGTTCAGTTTGTGAACTTATCAGCATTTTTAGTGTTGGGGTAGAAGGAAAAACATACTTCTGTTAAAGCTGGCACACAAACTTTTCTTTTCTGTTTATTTTGGCTGTCAGTCACTTAGCTCGCATCACAACCCAGGTGTTGAAACTTTAATTCGAAAACTCAAAATTTTCAATTCAATAAATTTGCTTAAACTCTCCATTTGTGATATTTGAAAATTAGAGGGTTAAATAGAATATATATTTCTTTAATGGTGAGTTATTTTGTTATTTTATTAATGACTTTTACCGTTGCACTCTTCATGTCATCTTCATGATGCATTTCTTTTTTTTCATTTTATTATCCTCATTAATCAAATATTAAACCACTGGAAATAGGGGTGTCATCGGTTCGGTTCGGTTGAAACCGAATTGAACTAGGCAAACCAAAGTTATAATTCGGTTTCTAAAATAGAACTGATTTAGCATTGCAACCGAACTGAATCTAACCAAAGTTTTATTTCGGTTTGTTTGGTTCAAACTAAAATATATTAATGTTTTTATTTAAAACAATTGATTTATAATAAACCAAAGTATATTAAGAAATAAATTGGGGCGGTCTGGACCAAATTCATAATATATAAAAGTTCGGTCGGTTCGGTTATTTCGGTTTTGAAAATTTCCAAAACGAACTGAACTGAAATTATAATTCAGTTTTAAAAAAGCAAATCGAACTGAACCATTAAACCAAAAACACCGAACCATTTGGTCCAAACTAATTCGGTTCGGTTCAAAACCGACCAAACCGGACCCAATGAACACCCCTAACTGGAAACCGTTTAATCTATTGATTATTCATTCGTTTAATGACCTTTCAATAAGGGCATCTTTTGGAGACGTTTATTTTCTAATTTCAATTCTGATTATACTCTCTCATGATAATATATATATAATTCCCTTTTCCCTGTCTTGTCCCAAGACATAGAGTAATACAAATCCTTCCTTTAATCCATCCAATCTAGATCCGGAAAACAAAATAATTTCTATCTTTTTCCACAAAGAATATCTCTGTTTGTATATGAGAAAAATCTTGATTCTCTCCCACAATATATTTCTCTAATATGTTTCAAATTTGATTAATTATGATCTATGATGGTTATTGCGGAGTTGTTTCAATGGCGTGCCTAAGGAGCAATAACTCCGGATTATCTTGCACGATGAGACAAAATACGCTTAAGGACAGTGTCGTACACGATCTGGATATTATTTTTTCAATTTGATTTATTTGATTTATTAATTTATTTAACTATCCGAATTGTTTTGAAATTTATCCCAACAAGATGATAGCAACCCAGCAATCTGAATTCCTAGCTATGATATCAAACCTTGTTCGGATACAGCATAGGAAAGGAAGTTCTGAAAAACCGAAATTTTTATTTCTACCATTTTAATAAAATAAATTAACCAAATAACCATCGTTTTTGAGCAATTCTAATTCTAGCACGGCCGCACCGGCATTCTGCGGACCCATTTGAGCGGGGCCGCAGAATGCCGCTGCGGACCCCCTTTTTTTCTTTTTCTTCTCTGTTGTTTTACTGAGGCACCCCAGGTCAATTAAAGCCCAACCGCTCAAATTTAAAAATTGTTTTCTTAAATTGATTTCTAGGGATGCGTGCAGCGATGTTTGAAACTGCATTAAAAAAAAAAAATAAATAAAGGGTCCGCAGCGGCATTCTGCGGCCCCGCTCAAATGGGTCCGCAGAATGCCGGTGCGGCCGTGCTAGATTTCGAATTGCCGCCAAACGATGGTCATTTGGTTAATTTTTTTTTTTAAATGGTATAAATAAAAATTTCGGTCTGAAAAATGGTACCATTCAAAGGCTACAAGATCGTTGTTAACTTGGTGACGGTATCTATTTTTGGGTAAGATGATGCAACCGACACGCCTTGATAATGTAAACAAGTCAATCTGAACGACTATTTTAACATATCGGCATCAAGTGAAATAGAGGGCTGACACAATATACGACTGTACAAGTTCCTTTTTTTATTTTTCAAGTAACAGAGCTCGAGTTTTTTTTGTCCTTGGAATTTGCTCATTTTTTAAAACAAATTGCCTAGGCTTTTGTTCAACATAATTTAGTGTAATTTAGCATAATTTAACCTAATTTAACATAATTTAGCGTAATTGAATGTAATATAGTGTAATTCAACATAATTTCAAGTAATATAGTGTATTTTAGTATAAATATGCTAATTATAAATCAAAAGAAGTAATCTAACAAATAATTTAAAAAAAATTTGAATTCTTAGTGTTAGATTTCATTATCTTGCTCTTCATAGTTTTTCTTAAAAAAAAAAAAAAAAAGTAACCGGCCATTTTGTGGCCGGTTTATGGGGGAGAGGAAACCGGCCACAAAATGGCCGGTTTGGACATTTTTGGAAAAACTCAGACATTCTAGGTATATTTATTAATTTGTAATTAATTTTGGATATTAATAAAAATGTCGGCTTTTGTTCTATTTAATGTCTGTGAAAGACTTACCATCCATATTTCGAACTCATGATATTTCACTCAAAGAGTGTTACATTTTATCACTAGATTAAAGGTTGAGTCTGCCGGACTTTTTCGTCGAAGTTCTTTATATACTCATATTAAATTTGAAACCGAAAAATTTGACGAGATTCACAAAAACAAAGATAAATCAGGGACCATACGATAGAAAAAAAATGAGAGGGTCCAAAGAAGATAACAAATCAGTCTAATTCTGCTCAAAATTTTAAAAAAGAAAACGTGTGATCGATCTGCTCAACCAAAAAAAAAAAATATTAAATTGCGTGGACCTGCATAGATGCATCTCAAACGAGAAAAGAAAAATATCGTAGCTACTTTTCAATTTTTCATTCCCAAATGATCTTTCAACTGCGATAGTCAATTACTTGCATTGAAAAATATCTAAAATGTATTTTGCGGATGGTTTGGAAAAGATGTGTGGATTTTTAAACAACATGTGCGCATTTTCAAAAGACACACGTGAATTCTTCAATAGCTCAACTTGACAGCCGCTGCTAAGCATCTGCATCTCTGGTATTATTAGAGTTTCTAATCCAGTTTCAGAAATGTGGGAGAGTTTCTTATTTAGAAACTATGCAGTAAAGTTTCTTATTAAGAAACTATTTGTAAACTCTATGTTAGCCAAATGATTGGCTCAAATTATTTTTTCTTTTTAATTTGTTGCTAACGTGGCTTAATAGAAACTCTAAAATTAATTTCATAAATGTGAGAGTTAGAAATTTTAGAGACTTTAATTTTTAAAAAGTAGTTAACAGATATTTAAAAACTTATTTGAGTTGCTGGAATGTAGATGCTCTAAGCCCCTTTCAAAAAAAGAATTCTTCAATAGCTGAATATGTGTTATGTAATAAACGAGTGTTGGGTGTGTAAAAGCCAAATTTGTATTTTAAAGAGATTTGTAACATGAATTCAAAAGTTGAAAGTACTGTCATATATTTTGACCTATCAAAATAAGTTTTGATTTAGCATGTCACTGTTAACAGTTGTGTTTAATTTAAATATATAAGTTTATATTTTATAATAGATAAATATACATTTTTCAATAATAAAGTATATATGTGATAATAGTTGAAACAGAAATGTATAATGCAGTGTGAGTTTGGAATGGGTCTTCTCACAGTACTATTGTTGTATATAATATATCGGAAATTGCTAATATGCTACGCGTAGCATAGAGGGCCTCTGTGCTACGGCTCAATATTTGAGTTTTCAAAATTCTAACGGTCGATCCGAACCGTTCAACATGATCTCCATATGAATATGTACTTGCAAACTAAATTTTACATTTTTTAGAATTTTTTTACTATTTTTTTAGATAGGTAGAAAATCACTCGATCTGAAAATTATGTACCATTCAGATCAAGTGTTTTCTACCTATCTAAAAATAATAGTAAAAAAATTCTAAAAAATATAAAATTTGGTTTGCAAGTACATATTCATATGGAGATCATGTTGAACGGTTCGGATCGACCGTTATAATTTTGAAAACTCAAATATTGAGCCGTAGTACGGAGACTCTATGCTACGCGTAGCACCATAGCCAACTCCATAATATATCATCAAGAAATACCTATCGCATCAATGATACGGTGTGAAAACTCATTAAGTTTATTTTTGAAAATTTCATAGAGATGGTTTTGTTTCCAACAACAATGATGATTTTTTTTTTTCTAAATAAAAAAAATTGCGAATGCATCTCCTGTGACGTGAAAAATCACGCACAAAATAAACGCAATCACCAATTAATTGGAAGTCATTGATTTTTTACGTGTGATTTGTCTCGGATGTAGAAAGGAAAAATATAAGAAATAACATAATTTTATAATTATTTTAAACTAGAAATATATTATTATATTTTTTTTCCAAAAAAAAAAGAACAAAGTATAAGAGGTATATTTTTAAAATAGATAGTTCTAATATATATCCAACTTTTACGTACGGACATTTAGTATCTGAAAAAATATTATTCAAATTAGAAAATAACTGTTATATTTTTTATTTTGTAACAGAACATGTGAGATTAGACTATAGAACTATACACAAGAGACAAGAGACCGAATCAATAATTAAAATTTTTTTTAGACATCGTAATACCACAGTCATCATCTATTTCTTTATATTATTTCAATTAGTTTTTATAAATAAAAATTCTAGAGTTATCTTGCAAAATTTCAGCACATACATCATCTTTTTTCTTTTTTTTTTGAGTCGAAGGCCCTTAGGCTTTAATTGAATTCAAATTTGTTTTCTGGTACAGGAAAATAAAGCATGGTAAAAAACTATCCTAGACATGCTGTAAGACATAAAAAACTACTGGGGACAGCGTTTTGTGAATTCACATCACCCCTGGTACCGTAATAGGGAATCTTTTACAATTACTTGATCTGGACCGTTCTTTTTAACTTGGCACGAATCTCAAAGCCCAATAATACTTCCCCTCCGTCAGCCCGAATCGCAAAGCGGTTGGGAGTTAATCTCAAACCATAAAGTGAAGGGAATCTTTTACGGTACCGGAGAGAATATTTACCCGCGTTTTGTTGGGAAGGAAGAACCGAAGAAGTAAGGTGGGGATAGTTAATGCTTACTGGGTAGTAGAGTTGTTTCTGGCTTAGTGAAGCTTGAGAGTTGTTGGATAGAGCATTGTTTTCAAAACACCAGTCTCAGTCGACCTTGAAATCGCCCTCAATCGCCATTTTCTTGATCATTTCCTATCTGCATAGTCCATAGTTCCATGCACATACATCATCCAAATACGACATGGCATGTGACCTCGTACGAGAATGGAACATAATATGTGCGTTGTTAAGTTAATTCGTTTAACCCAGCCCCCTTTTGAAACCGGTGGGTGACAAAACAATTAAGCAAAAGAAAATATTTCTGGTGAACCGAGTCTGTGTCCAGTGTACCCCATCCACCGAAATTTGGATCATGTGGCGCGAACCATAAAATAAACTCCAACAAGAGGAATAATGATAAAGAACAACAACTATCTTTTTTTATTATTTTCTGCCACAATCATATTATTTGCCGAAGTTTTTAAAGTTAGCACAATTAAAAAAATAAATAAATCAAATAAGCATTGTTTCTAGGAATTTCGATTTTCACCGCGGTCGCACCGGCATTCTGCGGACTCAAATGCTGGAGACCGCACAGGCATTCTGCGGACCCATGGCTGGATCCGCATAACCATTATGCGGACCCATTTTTTTTGGGTGTTTTATCGAGGCACCACGCATTTGTATGAGATATCTCAAATTTTTTGGTTTTTTAATATTTTTTTTGTTCTAGGAATGCGTGCCACATTATGTGAGATATCTCAAAGTTTGAAAAAAAAAGGGTTCGCATCGACATTCTGCGGCCCCGCTGAAATAGGTCCGCAGAATGCCGGTGCGGCCGTGGTGAAAATCGAAATTCCCAGATACGATGGTTATTTGATTTTTTTTTTTTTGAACTATGTTATAAATAAAAATTTCGGTATTATTTGTATTAATATTTCAAAATCTAAAATTTAAAAGTTTAATAATGCATATAAGGTCTTTGTTATTTTATGCACCAGCGATGGGAGTATATATAAATTTATGCTAAATTATTTTGTTTAATAAAGTTGGAGGTTAAGTTATCTAATTGTTTAAGACCAAAATACCAAATACATTTGAACCCTTCTCATATTTTATTGAAGTATTTGGACATAATTTGAAATTTTTTAAAAACAAAGACATAACGGAGACAAAAAAAATGAAGACATTTGAACCCTTCTCATATTTAGAATATGTGTAGTAGTGAGGACATATATCCTCCCAGGTACCTGACTCAAGCAAATTGCAACGGCCCATTTAACTTGATCCGGTGCCTATTGAGACTGTAGGAGTCTGTTTTGAGATTCATGCCATGTTAAATGGGCCGTCCGATCGTAATTTGCTTGAGTCAGGTAACCTGAGAGTCCAGATCCCCTAAAGTAACCCAATTTTTGAGTTTAGACGTGTCCGGTGCCTATTCGGTGGTAGCGCAGGGGGCCAGTATTATTTGTGGGGTCCAGGTCTTTTAAGATTCGTGTTAGAGCAGCTTGGACGGTTTGGATCAAAACTCAAAAATTGGGTTAATTCATGGGATCCGAATTCGTAACCTGAGGTGATGTGAATTCGTAGTAGTGAATCCAGCAAGGCATTATTAATCACCTATTCTGCTTATTTATTGTTATTGTGCTTACCTCGAAATTTCTCCGAAATTTACTGCAAAAATAAAAAATAAATAAAATTAAGTGTTTGAAACTAGAGGAAACACTTCCCCTGATTAACGCGCCCAAAACCAGATATGCCCAACAGCCCATTTGTCGCAAATCTGATCTGATGTGACACATCATCTTGTGACATTTATATACGCTAATTCAAGATATATTTGTTTATTGTGTTCCAGCTCGTGTGCAAAATTAAGATTACTTTCTTATTAAACTATTATGATATTCTACGAGTGCATTAATAATATGTAAATCAATAATAATGTAATGAAACTTAAAGCAAAAAAAAATTTAATTCTATGCATCTCACTTTTTAAGGTTAAATACTACTATTATTAAATTAATAAATTCTAAAAAAAAAGTAGAATGATATCATTTCACCCGGTATCATTAAAGAATGGTATTTCCTCCTGTATTAGATGAAATGGAGATGGTAATTTAGTCAGGTGCAATTTCAATTTTTTTTTCAGGAAAGACAAAAAAAAAATTATGAATCGAGTTTGAATAAATTATGATCAGACGGCCCATTTAACATGGCACGAATCTCAAAACAGATCCCCTACAGTCTCAATAGGCACCGGATTGAGTTTGACCCAGATATAATTAATCTGGACCAGCCGTTGCAATTTGCTTGAGTTAGGTACCTGGGAGGATATCTGTCCTGGAAACTGGAATTAGTAATGGTGCTGGTCGCATGGACTCTCATAATTAATGTCACAGAAGATCCTTTTTTTCATATGCAATCTTCCAAGAAACCATGTTGCTCCTACAAAGAAAAACCATCAAAACCATTAAAAATCCATAGAATCTCTCAGTGCAAAATAAACAAAGACACCAATAACCTGTCAGTCTTATCCAATATATCTTTGTTGACACAACAGCATTGTCTCATCTCACCGACAGACCAACCAAGTAACCTCCACGTGGCCAAGTTCAACACTTGACTATTTCATCCCACATTCCCACATCATACCAATAATACCAATTACGATTTGATTCGGTTTCTGTGCCGATATTTTTATTAATATCCAAAAAAAACAAATTATCAAATCTGCCCCCACCCCAAACTTATTTTTAAATTTACCCCAACCGGCCGTCCACTGGGCGGTCCACTTTCCCCCACCTGACCGCCCAGCAGCTGGGCGGTCCACTATGCATAGCTGACCGCCCAGCCACTGGGCGGTCCAGTTTCCATAGTTGACCGCTTAGCAGCTGGGCGATCCGCTAGTGAATTTTTTTTTTTTTTTTTTTTATAGAGACAATATGAATATCAAGATGCTGAATTCTTAACGCTAAAAATTCGAATTTTTTTTAAAATATTAGTTAGATTACTTCTTTTAAGCATATTTTCTTAACACTAAAAATTCGAATTCTTAACACTATATTAAGTTAAATTACACTAAATTACATTACATTACGCTAAATTACGCTAAAATACAGTAAATTACAAATGAATAGGGACGATATCTTCACTGAAAAGGCGAAAAACGACGATGAAACTTCAAACGGTCATAAAACGGCGCTCGAGTGTCCGATTTTAGCAAATGACCACTTTTTGGAAAGCTTGCGAAAATGCGCATGCGTCACTAACAGCTATGCTGTTTTTTGAAATTCAGAATCGCCAAAAAACAAAGGGAAGAGCCTCAAAACTTGAGTTGAAGTTTCTGATTAAGATTTTCATTTCTATTATTCAATCCAAGTAGCTCAGTAAATTAGTTACATAATGAACTTGTAGAATACCAATTTTTACTATTTTCGGAATTTTTTTACTATTTTTTATGATTCATGAAAGATGGCACAGAATCGGTCTACTTTAGCGTAATTTTCCGTAGTTTACCATAATTTACTGTATTTCAGCATAATTAGCGAAGTTATTGTTATTTAGTGTAATTTAAAGTAATTTAGTGTAACTCAACGTAATTTAACATAATTTCAAGTAATTTAGCGTATTTTAGTATAAATATGCTTAAAAGAAGTAATCTAACTAATATTTACAAAAAAAAAATCCAAATTTTTAGCGTTAAGAATTCAGCATCTTGATATTCATATTGTCTCTTAAAAAAAAAAAAAAAACACTAGTGGACCGCCCAACTGCTGGACGGTCAGGTGGGGAAAGTGGACCGCCCAGTGGATTATTGTTCCTCTGCATTCTAATTTTTTTTACTACAACTTAATTCCAGTAATTATTGTCCGCGTCTTATAATATTTTTGTTTTTTTAGATAGAATAATAAAAGTCAAATTTTTCAACTTTCATTTAATATTTATAAAGAATCTCATAGTTTCGAATTCACAACATTTCACACGGAAGATGTTGTCCTTCACAACTAAACCGAAGACTCATTCTTGCATATTATAATATATCGACATTTATATTTTTTTTTTCTTAGAACACCTAACATTAAATTATCATGTGTCTCGTTCCGTTCCGCTCACGAACTTCCATTTCACACAGTGTCTATAGTAGATTTTTTGATAAAAATGTCTATACTAGTTTTAAAAGGCACTTATACTTAACTAAGAAGATATTTATACTTTATGTCAAGAACACAGATATTTTATATTTTTTTTCTGGTATTTATCTCAAAAAGAAAATGTTTGCTTATTCACCGTTTCGGCTGAGATGCCCATTTTTGACTCGTACAAGCAAGTATAAATAGACCCCAATTCAAAACCATTATAATCATTCATCAATCTCACAACACCAAAAACAAAAACAAAACCTAGCGTTAAGCACAAGTAAAAGATGTCAGACATAGCACTCTTGGTTGCAGAGGAATTTGAGAAGAGAAAAGATTTGGCGAGAGGGATGGCGCAATTCAACTCTTGGGTTTTCTCCAAGGCATCTACTCTTCGAAATAAGGTGAGAGAAGAGGCAATTTTACTCAAAGATGCCGCCATTAAAGAATTGGAGAAGCCAGATAGCACTCCCGGCGTGGCCGCCATTGACGGTGTTTTCTCAGCTTGATCAATTAATATCTTGTTCTGTAAGATCAAGCTTGTAATATATATAAATTAAGTGCTGAAAACTGAAGTTTTGAATTTTTTTTCTTCCGTTCCTGGGTGGTTTTACCTGATCCCAAAATTGTAAATTTGACTTAAAAAGTAAAAATTGGGTATTTCAATTTTAATTTCTACTATCAATTGTCTTTGACATTTCTGTTGCCTCTTTTGATTGGAACTGTTGTCGATTTCGCCAACAAAAAAGTTTGGAACTAAGCGCTGCTTTTGACGGAAGCACAACGAATTGTTGAGAAATTTTCTTCGTAAAATTCGTCAAAAACTACTTCTATAATACTTAAATCGGAAATTCATTTTGCTGCTACCTTGTATCAGATGGTGATGATAGATACATAAAAGTAAGAGAAAAGATTTTTGTTGGATTGTGCCATAATTTACTTGTCTGTTTGACTAGATTTGCAAAACATATATCAATTAAATTTTACAGTTTCGTGTCTTGAGATATTGTGCAGGTTCATGACGATATGAATTGCTAAAATACACATCAATGATACATGATGAATTCCAATAATTAGATTTAGTAATCTGTAAAATAGATTAAATATGCTTGAGATTGTGCTAAGTGGCATCAACCGTTGCAACGGTTACACAACCATTGCCACGGAATAAATAAAATCAGCGAAGCCGATTTAATCTGTTGTGACAAACCGTTGCACCGGTTAGCTGAAATTTCCAGAGAGTTTTCGTTGTGACAACCGTTAGGGTTTCGTAGGCAGCCAAACCTATGATTTGGTGGCAACCGTTGCAACGGTTAAGACCAAATACCTAATGTTGTTATGTTCTCTATAAATAGAAGCAAAATCTAGGTTTGGATTATCACTCGAGCTGCCCACAACTGCAATATTTCGAATTCCTTTCAGATCTAGAAAAAATCATTGTTGCTTGTGCACACAACTTCAATATTCATAATCCAATCTCAAGCATACTTAATCTCAATCAATATCTTTTAAGAAGTAGAGTGATCAAGAGTGATCATGTTTGTTTGATTCATACACTTGAGCCTCTAGTGCTCGTGAACCATTTCTGTGCTCGGGCCGTGTGACTTCCCAAGATTTGTAAGGGCTCACATGTTCTACCTTGTACTCTTTTCTCATTGGGTAAAGAAAGGCGCGCCATCTCGAAGGTCGCGAAGCCCCGAAGACGTAGGCGTTAGTGCCGAACTCCGTAAACAACTCTCGTGTCAAGTGTCTCTTAACTCTTCTATTTACTTTACTCATACTTGCTTAGTTTATCGTTATTCGAGTTTCCGCTAAGAATAACAAACACACGATAGTTATATTAAATTAGCTTTAAATTTTAAAAGGCTCCTTATTCACCCCTTCTAGGTGCCTTTGGGACCAACAGTTTTCATACTAGTTATATTGTACCTGACTTTTACCCACACCAATCTGGATAAACCCTCAACTGATTTTAACTGTCCGTTAAACCATCAATATATCTATGCCATCACCAAGATATTTCTTCCGATCATTAATAAATCAAATCATCTGATCCCATGGCCTCTCCTGCATCTTCTACCTCCACCCAACTTTCATTTTCCGATCTCTCTATTTTAATTCTCGATCTCACCTCCCTTTACCAAAACCCAAAGCTCTCTTTCATAGTTGCCCGATTCTCTCCCGAGACCTCAGGTGAATCTGCTCTATTCTCTTCTCTCTCCCTCGTTCTCTTCTCTTCCCCTGGGGCCAGCCTAGCCGCTGCTCTGACCACGGAGATTGGAAGAGATGATCTGGAGGAGAGAGATGAGAGAGAGGCGATATGAAGGAGAGAGATGAGAGAGAGGCGATATGGAGGAGAGAGATGAGAGAGACGATCTAGAGTATTAACCTTGTTATTTTACAGTATTCACCTTGTGGTTTTACAGTATGCATCTTATGGTTTTACAGTATCCATCTTGTGGCGATCTGGAGGAGAGAGACGAGAGAGAGGCGATCTGAAGGAGATAGGAGGGGACGATCTCTGAGAGGTGATATGAACTCGAATGAGTCATAGATCTGGGCCTTTTCAAGGCGATCCTGAGGAGCGGTAAGGAGATTGTGCTCTTCTTTCTCGCCACTGGTGGAAGCTGCAACAATTATCGGCCGCTACCGAACGAGTGGCCTGAGGAGTACGAGGAACGATTTTACAATATTTCATATTGCAGTTTACAGGATTCTATGAAGAGTTTTACATATATTTTCAGGCGAAAAGTGTTTCACCCAAAGTTATTGGTCAAACAAGTGGCGAGGCGTCTGATGACACTGGGAGGCAAAATTCGCAAGGTTTTCGTTCTTATTTTTCTTTTTAGTACTTATTTACAGTGCATTGAAAGGGTTTAGTGTAATAATTTTGAAATTTCTTACTGAAATGGCTCAATTTCATCGTCATTTGGTTTTTTTCACTTGATTTGTCAGGGATTACGGTGTTGATTAGTTAGTTTTACAGTATCTATATCGTAGTGTTATAATATGGATTTGATCAGTTTCTTGCTGAAATGGCAAAATTTTAATGCATTTTTATTTGTTTCACTTGATTTGTTTAGGTTTTAAAGTGTCGATTTGTTATGCTCACAGTCTGGATCGGTTAGGATTACAGTATCTATGCAATAGTTTTACAGGATCTATCTAATAGTTTTACATGATATATGCAATAGTTTACATGATCTATGCAATAGTTTTCAGTTCTTTATTTTATATATCTAGATTGATTCATGCATGTTGTTCAGTTAGTATTCCAGCTGATTTAATTGTTTTACAGGATTCTTGCAATTTTTTTTACATGATTCTTGAACTAGCTTTACATGATTCTTGCAATTATTTTACAGGATTCTTGAACTAGTTTTATAGGATTCTTGCAATTGTTTAACAAGATTTTTGCAAATATTTTATAGGATTTTTGAACTAATTTTACAGGATTTTTGCAATTGTTTTACATGATTATTGCAATTTATAACCTTGTTTATTTTTTTTTTGCAGGATGATATTTCAAAGGAACGTCTCATTCTAGTGATGAGACTTCTCTCTCATCCAAATAATGTTCATCAGAGAGTTATGAAGTAACAAATTTTCAAAAGATCTGTCATTCTGTCTATTGTAACGTTTGTGTGTTGAATAGTATACTTTTGTGGAGCAGATATATTTGTGTGTTGAATATTATTGTTTGTGTATGCTAGTGTTGTTGAACAATGTGTTTGTGACCAGTGACATTTTATGTTTGTGAACAGTTATGTTTGTTGAACAGTGTGTTTACATCATTCATCATGTTGTTTTATAGTTTGTATCTGTTAGTTTTACAGTATTCATGTTTTATTTCACTTTGCAATATCCATCTTTTGTTTTACAGTATATATAGATTTGTTTTACAATATACATTGTGTTATTTTACATGATCTAGATACATATATAAATATTAATATTTGAAAAAAATAAATTTTGAAAGAAAATTTAAAAAAAAAATTTCAATTTTTTTTTAAAATATTAATTTCGAAAAATATATTAATTTTGAAAAAAATATTAAATTTTGCATTATTTCAGGTGTTATTTGAAAAAAACTACAAGTTTCATAAGTGGTACCGTTTTGAAAAATTCTAGAATTTGTCCCGGTGAAAGTACAACAAGTGGTCCTGTTGAAAGTACATGCAGTTTGACAAGTAGCAAACGGTTAGCAACTAACTCGGAATCACTTTCAAGAGTCGTTGGTTATTAGAATTTTGAATTACTTTTATATATGATTTGCTATTGTGGTCTACAGTATGAAGTATTGAGTTTTACAGTATTTACGCTAGTTAAATAACAATTAGTTTGATTAAAAATTGAATACAAAAGCTTGAGTACAATTAGTCGCTCCCTAAAAATAAAACCAAGCCGGATTGACCACGAAGATAATTCTAACCTGCTGATTGAAATTTTTGGAACAACAAGCTGTGCAGGTCAAAAGATGACGATTTGAATATGAACATTTTGTAGGTTTTCATATTGTACCCGAGCAACATTGTTTTTTTTTTTTTTAAACTATTTGACATAAGCTGTCAAATTACATACATCTCACAAATCAGAAACTAAACATCTTTTAACTACCTGTGCCTAGCAAAAAGAAAGCGTATTCTCTGCGGTACAAGATGGAATGAATCATGGAGTCGTAACAAATTTGGGCCTGAATCACCGAATCAAAACAAATTCGGACCCACTTTAAAATTGTGCAAATTTATTATGAACGTTTCGAGGGTAAAAGCTGTATTTTGTCTTTTGTTTGAGTGTACACACAGCGCATGAATTGGTTGCAGCCCAGTTAAGCATGTGTTTTTGCAACCAAAATTCTAATTTATGATACTTAACACTTTGTTTGGATGGAGAGTAGAGGAAGGGAGGGAATGGAATGGAAAGAAAAGAAAATTTTCCGTCGAATCGTGTTTGGTTGACAAAATTATGTCAGAGGTGAAAGGTTTAATCTTGTATCATTATAATCAATAGAATCGGTTTCTCTTCCGATTTGTGGTGTAATGGATGAAAATAAATTTTGTTGTAAATATTTTTAGAACAAAAAACACAAATGCCCAACTCTATATCTTACCTATATAATTCTCATACAAGTTTTTTGTCACAAACCTACAACAGCCACCGAATTTCTCATTAACCTTCTAAATTTTAATCAACCAAATTAAAAATAAGACGGAAATAAAGTTAAATTTATTTTTCTCCATTAATCATCCAAACACAAAGAAATTAAATATGTTAATATTCCTTTCTATTCCATTTCATTCTCTTTTATTCTTCTCATCCCCTTCGTCCTCTGCTCTCCATCCAAACAAGGTGTTAAATGCAAGTGCTTTGATTTATGCACTCTTTAAAGTTTAAATGCAAGTGCTTTAATATACAGTTTTCCCTTAGATCGGGCAGTAATTTGGTGTTTGCTTAAGTAGGTTTTAATTACCTCATTTAATCAATTACACAACCTGTCTGGACTTGAATACGAGGTGGCAATCCTTGCTCAGTGAAGACTGGTACCATTAGTTTTCATACTGTCAGGTAAGTACTGGTATAGTTTTTGTTCCTTACTGGTATGGTTTTCAAATAATATATACAGTTTTCTATGAGGTTTGAAATGTTTTAGTTACAACACCTTATGCATCAAATCCAGTAGCTTGATAGACCTCATTATTCTCCCTTTTTATATTTCTTTATGTTTTTATTCTTTTTTTTAAGGTTTAGACCCAGGCTTAACTTTGACAGGGAAATTAAATTATCAGAAAAAAAAAAAAACAATGCCAATTGGTTTCTCAACCAGCATATTATGATTATTGAAATTTAAACATTTTTTTTCTGGTTTTGAATTCTACGTCATCTTAGCTGACAGATGATGTACTATTTATCTTAGTATTCATGATTATTTACTCAATATACTTTATTATTCAATGAAAATGCTTGAGTCTGCATTGTTTATGTTTTATGATTAAATTTAGTTGTACGGGCTTTTCTGAACTGATCTTAAGGTGTACGGGCTGAGTCCGAGCTGGGCCGAGTTCGAGCGGGCTTTGCAGACTTCATAAACGGGCTCATTAGCAGGCCATTGGTATGATAACAACCAAACTCAGAACACCCTTCTTCCTTTCCGATGCCTCTCGCTTTGGCACGAGGTCACTCTGCAGATGCTTACACGGCAAAAGGCTTGTTCGATCCCAAGACGTACCATTCAGACCTCATATCTTACCACCTCAGAAATGGCAGACTGTGGAATCCCCATAAGGTGCTCGATGAAATGCCTCATAGTAATATCTTCACATTAAACCGCCTGTTCTCTGGGTATTCAAAAAATGTCTGTGTCAAGGAGGCAAGAGATTTATTTAATTCGATGAAAGACCGGAATGTTATATCATGGACAATCATGATTGGCATGCTTTCCAATGCAGGATGCTTGAATGAAGCTTTTAGCCTTTTCCGAGAGATGCTGCATACAAGAATGGCACCTGACTGTGTTACAATTGTGCAGGTACTCAGCTTGTGCACTGACCCGAAAGCATCAGTTCATGCCGTGCTAATTCATAACCGGATCGTCAAATCGGGTTTTGGGTGCAGCCTCACTATATCGAACACGCTAATTGATGCATATTGCAAATGTGGCCTTATTGGATTGGCTTATGCTGTTTTTGAGGAGATGGAAAAGAGAGACTCAGTCACATTGAATGCATTGTTGTCAGGTTATTTTAAGGAAGGCGATTGTCAAAATGCTCTAGTTTTATTTATACATATGCTTAAATCGGATCTGAGACCAACTCAATTCACATTTTCAAGCCTTCTGAACTGTGCTACTGGGTTAGCTGATCCAGGTGTTGGGACACACATACACGGCCAAGTCATAAAATCCAATTTCACATGGGATGTATATGTTAACAACTCCCTGCTAGATTTCTACTCCAAAATTAATTATTTACATGACACCAGAAAACTGTTTGATGAAATGTTTGAGAAAGATAATTTCACTTACAATGTGATGATTTCTACCTATTCAAGGACTGATCTTACAAAAGAGGCATTGGAGCTTTTTCGGGAAATGCAGTTGCTGGGTTTTGACTGCAGTGACTACCCTTACCCGTGCTTGCTTAGTATTGCAGGATCTCATGCAAATTATGAAATGGGAAGGCAAATGCATGCACTAGTGGTTCAACTTGGGATGACATCAAGTAACCTTACAAGCAATGCACTTATTGACATGTACTCAAGATGCAGGGATTTGAATTGTGCAGACTTGATTTTCAAGCAGAATTCAGATAAAAGCACCACCTCATGGACAGCACTTATTACTGGTTGTGTGCAAAATGGCTTGTGTGAAGAGGCACTGAAACTTTTCAGTGAGATGAGAAAGACAGGTCTAGACCCTGACCCGGCGACTTTTTGTAGTGTTCTGAAGGCCTGTTCTGGCCTTGCACTAGTTTCACTGGGAGAGCAACTGAATTCATGCATATTAAGGTCTGGTTACCTCTCAAGTGTTTTTGCTGGAAGTGCTCTTGTTGATGCATATGCGAAATGTGGTCTTCTAGAGGATGCAAAAAAAATGTTTGATGAAATGACCGACAGAAACATAGTTTCATGGAATGCCTTGATTTGTGCTTATGCACAAAACGGAAAGGGAAGAAAAGCAATGGAAATGTTTGAAAGGATGGTCACATCAGGCTTGAAACCCGAATCTGTTAGCTTCTTGAGTGTTCTCACTGCATGTAGCCATTCAGGTCTGGTGGAAGAAGGGTTACATTATTTCGACTCTATGACAAGAGTATACAATTTGACCCCTAGGAAAGACCATTATGCATGTATGGTTGACATGTTGGGCCGGGTTGGCTGTTTTGATAAGGTGGAACAGTTATTGGGTCAGATTCCGTTCGAGCCTGACCCGATTATCTGGAGTTCTATTCTCAACTCATGTAAGATCCATGAGTATTATGAGTTGGGAAAACTGGCAGCTGATAAGTTATTTTCCATAGGAACTCAAGATGCTGGCCATTGTGTATTAATGTCTAATATTTATGCTAAGCACGGTAAATGGGCTGAGGTTGCCAGGATAAAAAAATTGATGAGAGATAGAGGCATGGTAAAAGTACCTGGTTATAGTTGGGTAGAGATAAACCGACAAGTATATACATTTTCATCAAACGACATGAAAAATCCGAGAATTGGTGAAATTAAGGCTTATTTAGATAAACTAAGTATAGAAATGGAAAGAGAAGGGTACAAGGCTGATTTGACGAGCGATCTACATTTTGTGGGAGATGAGATTAAGGTCAAGTCATTGAGGTATCACAGCGAGAGATTAGCAATTGCATTGATGAAAACAAAGGATGGCACGGTAATTAGGGTTATGAAAAACTTAAGGACCTGTGTTGATTGCCATGCCGCAATTAAGGTCATATCGAAGCTTGTGAGGAGAGAAATAGTTGTGAGGGACTCCAGTCGGTTTCACCATATCAAAGACGGGGTTTGCTCATGTGGGGATCTCTGGTGAGATATATTAACTTTAGTTCTTTTATTCATTCAGCCTTTAAACATACGAGACAATGTAATAGCTCTGTTTTCAGTGAATGGAAGCGATAACCATATCTAGTAGGTCACTATTATCCAAAGAATAAAAAAGATTCAGCAAAGCAGGGAAACTAAGTTCGAAGCTCATTTGTTGAGGATAAAAAAAAGATTCACTTGGGCCTCGTTTGCTATATTCTAGCGCTATTCCTAATAACTGGTACCTGTTCGGCTCAAGGGCTTAGGCCTCCTTAAGAGTCCTTAACCTCGTTTGCGATATTCTAGCGCTATTCTGAACAGTCCTCAACCTCTTAGCCTCTGGTATCATCTTGACTTCTATTTCCTATATACTGATATTCTCATATTCATAATGTTGTTTAAACAAGAGTCTAAACAAAATGCAAATATATCTTAATAGGTAGCAATTGAGGTATCGTCCTTCTCAAAGTTTGCGGGGTTCACTGGGGTCCGTCTTGGCTGGGCAGTGATCCCTGCCGAGCTCTTCTACTCAAGCAGATTTCTAGTTTTGCGTGATTTTGATCGCATTGTTTGCACCAGTTTCAATGGCGCATCTAGCATTTCTCAGATTGGGGGCTTGGCATGCCTGTCAGATGAAGGTTACAAGGTCGATAAGCTGACAAGGACATTTTGATAATTTTTCTTATAATTTTGTTATGTCATGCAGTGATCTATTTTACATTTTTTGGGGCAATTTTGATTTATTGCTTTGCAAGATCACAAAATAAGATATCCCTAAGTAAACAAAGAGTCATGACTGCTCCATAAAAGTGTGGCTAATAAATCTGGTGCATATAAAAATAAATCTGGTGTATATTTCATTATTTCTTGACGAATGGAAGGAATCTGTCAAAAAGCAGATAAAGAAGGGCATTTTGAAAATTTAAAAGATGAGTGTATGAGGCTTTTAGTGACAACCAATTGGCATGCTTGAAATACTATATGCATAGTTATTTATACGATTGATCCACGATTTTTCTGAAAGTTAAATTTCTAGTGTGACAATAAATTGCTAGTAAAGCTTTCTTTTTTTTCTTAAAAAAAATTGCTTAATATCATCAACTAAACGTCTAAACCTCTTTTGTTTTGACAGGCTATCAAAGATGCGTGTATAAAGAGAATGTGAAAATTATAGTTAGATACTTTTACTTGGGAAAGAGATTTATGGAGGGCAGGAGGGGTTAACTCTCCTTGTGCAGGGTCCGGATCCCCTAAAGTAACTCAATTTTTGGGTTTTGGATCGGGACTGTCTGATTCGAATCCGTCGCTCGGGATTGCTTTGAGATTCGAATCTGTCGCTCGGGATGTGCGTGCTACACTTTGAAATGAATTGTCGTAGATTCGAATCGGACAGTTCCGATCTAAAACTCAAAAATTAACTTCACTGGATCTGAATTGCCTTGTGCATGGGTGCATTTCCCATTCCGTAAATCGTGCCGAAATTTTTATTAAGAGAAAAAAAAAAAAAAAATATCGACATTGAAGAACGTTTTCGCTGGAATTCGAAATGTAGCAAAAATGCGATTGTCCATAACGTCCAGGGCACTGTACCTGGACGTTATGGTCGATAACGTCCAGGGCACTGTAGCTGGACGTTATGGTCGATAACGTCCAGTTAATCTGATCTCTAATTAACAAAAAACACTGTAGCTGAACGTTATGGTCCATAACGTCCAGCTACAGTGTTTTTTTTTTCTTGCTTCAGTTTGCGATTTTTTTGAAAAAAAAAAAAAATTGGACGTTATGGACCATAACGTTCAGCTACAGTATTTTTTGTTAATTAAATATCATTAGCAATCAGATTAACTAGACGTTATGGTTTATGACGTCCAGCTACAGTGCCCTGGACGTTATGGACCATCACATTTTTGCTACATCTTGAATTCCAGCAAAAACGTTCTTTAATGTCGATATATTTTTTATTTTATTTTCTATTAATAAAAATTTCGGTAAATCGTGGGATGGTTTTACTGAGATTTTCGAGGAAACACACGTTATCACTGTGCCTGGTTGCGGGTTTGGATCTGGTGGTGAAGGTTTTATAAGAGTTGGCACATTTAATCATAGAGAATGTATTTTGGAAGCTTCAGGATTTTCTTTGTTTTTGTGTTTCTTATGAATTTTAGAAAAAAAAACTGGTTAAATGTTCCTTTTTTTTATTTTAAAGATGGTAAATAAAAAAATTTCGGACCAATGTTTTTCTTTCGTTGGGTGTGGTAAAAAAAAACTAAAAAAAGAAAGAAAAGAAATTAACACTGTAAGCAGAACTTTCAAAATATAATAATGTTGTATTTTTCGAAAGCTATATAAACTTGCAGTTTCAGATTGATTTCTCATTTCCTATCAAAGATTTTAGGTTAGGGCCATTATCAAATCAGAACTTTCTACTGTTATGTATGAAAATTGATAATTCGACCAGACAAATTAACAGTTCAAAAACCATTTCAACTCACTTAAAACCCGATCCCCGTTCTTTTTTTTATGAGAGAAATGATTCAATAAACCCCAGTTAACTAAATTAGTCTAGTCGAGACGCTTAAACTCATATCCCCCGAGTTAACTCAAATTTTGAGTTTAGATCCGAACCGTCCGATCTGCTTTAGCACAAAGCACGAATATCAAAGGACCCCCTCCATTCCACCTCGTGCCGGATTGGCCCGAATTATAATCATACGGTAGGATCTAAACTCAAAATTTGAGTTACTTCGGAGGCCGACATTTTTATTAATATCCAAAGTTAATTACAAATTAATAAATATACTCAAAACCACTAGGTATTTCGAAAAATGTCCATACCGGCCAGAATCTGGCCGGTTTCTTCCTTTTATTTTTAATTTTTTTAAATTTTTTTTAGAGACACTATGAAGAGCAAGAATGAAATCTAACACTGAAAATTCGAATTTTTTGTTTAAATTATTTGTTAGATTACTTCTTTTGATGTATAATTAGCATATTTATACTAAAATACGCTAAATTACTTGAATTATGTTGAATTACACTATATTACATTAAATTATGCTAAATTATGTTAAATTACGCTAAAATACGGTAAATTACATATGAATATGGATGATATTTTTACTGAGAAGACGAAAAATGAACTTCAAACGGCCATAAAACGGCGCTCGAGTGTCCGATTTTAACAAATGACTACTTTTCAGAAAGCTTGCGAAAATACGCATGCATCAGTGCCATGATGCTGGTTTTCGAAATTCAGAATTGCCAAAAAACTAAGAGAAAAGCCTCAAAACTTGAGTTGAAGTTTCCGATTAAGATTTTCATTTATATTATTCAATCTAAGTAGCTTAGTAAATTAGTTATATAATGAACTTATATACCAATTTTTACTATTTTTTGAATTTTTTTACTATTTTTTATGATTTATGAAAGATGGCACAAAATCGGCCTAATTTAGCGTAATTTTGCTTAGTTTACCGTAATTTACCGTATTTCATTATAATTAGTGTAATTTAGCGTAATTAATGTAATTTAGTGTAATTCAACGTAATTTAGTGTAATTCAACGTAATTCAAGTAATTTAGCGTAATTTAATGTAATTCAACATAATTTCAAGTAATTTAACGTATTTTAGTATAAATATGCTAATTATACACCAAAAGAAGTAATCTAACAAATAATTTAAACAAAAAATTTGAATTTTCAGTGTTAGATTACATTATCTTGCTCTTCATAGTGTCTTAAAAAAAAAAAAAAAAGAAACCAGTCAGAATCTGGCCGGTTCATGGGAGATGAGGAAACCGGTCAGATTCTGGCCGATATGGGCATTTTTTGAAATACCCACAATTTCTGGGTATATTTATTAATTTGTAATTAACTTTGGATATTAATAAAAATGTCGGCTTCGGAGGATACGGAATCTTGTAATCGCACTCCTTCCCCTCTTGAATTTTCATCGCATAGTACTTATTTTTTTGCTGTCAGATCAATTTCGTTTTGAACCAAATTGGCTACTTCAATTTCACTAGAATTTCTCCTTTCTCTCCTCTTGTGGTTCCTAGTAGGTCGGTATTGTTTCTTCTAATAATAACTCAACTATCTTCTAAGCTTAGTCTTTTTGGGGACCACTAGGATGCTGCATCTGAAATACAGTAACCTCGTCTATCGCTTTCCGTATCTATCTTTTTTTTGAGGAACTTTCCTTATCTATCATTTGATACCACAAGTCTGGATTGAGAATTTAAGAGATACAGAGGTTGTTGCTCTTACGCCAGGATGGTGGCTGGTAATTTTTTTTTTTTAAGGTCAGATGGCTAGTAGCCATCTTGACAATTTTGTATTAATAGAATAAAAAAGAGTCTTTACATCCTACACATTCACATAAGTAATTAATTTTAATACTAGTACAAATTTTAATACTGACTTTCTGAAGACATATTGATCCTTGCATATCAAATGCTCTACGTCATGCCTAAGAGAGTAGTGACTTATTGTTCTTTGATGTGAAAGGCTCCATAATCCATTTTTTCTTGCACATGTCAAGCCTGATAGTTAGGTCTCAGGGTTCATCATGCCAGCCATCTTGTCTCAATCCTTCGACCAGCTGGTTGATACTCGATAATACTGGTACTGAACCTTCTACTGTACCAGAAGGCACAGCCATAATATCTTAGCTCATATTAATTTGGTTAATCTTTCAAAAGCATCATACTTAATTTTGTTGACTGTCAGACAACAATTCAAACTACATCTACACACACACAAAAAAAAAAATTAACTTTGGTTGTTATATAATTGAATACTTTATAGGTTTCCAAAGCTGGTACAATGGATATGTGACAGATAAGTGTTTTGAAAGGACATGATTAAATTGAACATGTAAAGATGTGTGATATGGATTTTGTGGCTCTCTTTCCCTCTTTGACCATGCAACATTTCGAACCAAGCAAAAGAGATGAACCAATGTCTCATTCAGGTTCTCTTTTCTAACTTATTGTAATTATTTTTCTAATCTTATCACTACTATGCTAATTTTGTTCCAGCTAATCTGGTTTTCTTTATTTGTTTGAGTAGTTGACTTGTGCTCTCAAATAAAAAATATTTGGGATTTGGGTCAACTTGTTTTGGTATCAGACCTTTATTTTTGGGTCAATTAGGGTTCTTCTTTGACCTTGTTTCATAGTAGGTAATGGGTAGGTCTGGATTGATATTTTCTTGAACAATTTCTTCGCGATGTAAAGGAAATTGTAGGTTCATTTCCATCAAATGTTTGGCCTTTTGAGGGATTATAGACTTTAGGAAAAAATGTGTTAAAAGTTTCCTTAATTTGTATACAAGAAAAGTGTTACTAGAGATAATTCTATTAGTCTACCTTTTTTTCCTTTTGAAATTATTAATAGAAGGTGAAGTCAACCCATTATTTATTCTGTAATATTGTGAGTCAATACAAGCTTCTGAAGCAATTCAAATTTGGGTTCTTGCTTAACTTCGCAAAATACATGAAAAATAAATTGAAACTAAAAATTAAATGCAATTCAAGTCAACACAGCTGTTTTAAAATTGTAATCGTGGTGATGATATTACTATTCATGAAATCTGATTCAAACACAGAATTGCCTAACCACACCTTACCCGACTGCTGATGCTATTTAAACTAATTTTGTAATTTGGATGAAAGAAATTCAACTAGACTCCAACAAGACAGACTTAAAACCGACAGACGTCACAAACCGCCAATAGATTTGACAGAAACATGAAATAACCTGACTGGCTCTAAATGTGAAATTGACTCTGCCTAGCATGACCAGATGTGAACCCCAGACCGCTTCCAACCCAACCCCACCAAAAAACCAGAAGATAATATAGTATGATATATAAATAATAAATAAATACATAAATAAAAAGGAAACTTGTTTGAAGCATGAAACAGATCTATTCAATAGAATAACCTAACACCTGACCTACACTTAAATTAACCCAATGATTGATTGATTTGAAATTATAAAATGATACAATGTACTGAGAGTCTTAGACTGAACTTGAAAAATCTGTTCCAAATTGAAGAACTAGCCTGACCTGGTTGAACTCATGTACAACCCAACTGGACCTGAATTTGAGAGAACCCAAAAGGTCAGCGTGTGACCTGGAACCCTAGAGGGTCTGGCTTGGACCTAATGTTACCTATCTGACTTGGAAAAAGGAACAAGTAAATGTTTCAATAATCTATGGTTTTACATTCTGCAAATAGAGCAGAACCAGGATCTAATCCAACCAACATCAGCAGCTAAATGACCAATTTGACCTGACTCTATTGTAATCTGAAACCTATTGAGCCAAGCTGAATAAGTTGATGCATGGAGCAACTGGGTATCTGGCTGAGTGCCGTTTTGTCCAACCAAAATTAGTGGAACTGTAGCTCAAAGCCGGTTTGGTCCAACTAATTAACTAAATAAGCAATCAGCCCCATGAAATGAAGGAACCATATGATTTTTTTGAAAACTAGGTGAACCGGACCAAATTAAACCAGCTGGTTCTTGCACACTGGATGTTATTAAGAAGGGTCCCCTCAAATACTCTTTGCAAAGACATTATCTTTACAAATTCTAGGGGACTAAAAAGCATAGAAGGTACTCTAAAATCTTCTTTTTCTTTTGTAATTGCTTCAGAAAAGGAAAAACAAAACAGGAAATGTGTGTGAAGGAACAATGTCTGTTAAATTGTAAGAATTTCATATGATCAGTTTTGCATATTTCAAATAAAGCTAATTGAAGAAAAAAAATTGGAGCTGTTTCAAACATGTTAACTTGCCAATGTGTGTTCGAGAAATCCTAAATTTTAGGAACTGGAGGTCAACAATAATATCATTTTTTTTTAAAGTTTCTTTAGATGTAAAAATTATAATCAATCTTGTTTGTATATCACCTAGTTCCATTTCCTTTTGGAAACAACTTTTAGAAATTAGAACATGCACACCCAAAGCACAAAAATGCAAAGTTCTTATACCCCTAACTTCCTCAACCCCACATATATTCTCACCGCCCAGTTGATATCATGGATGCCAAATTATCAATCCTGTACTCGAACTTTGTTTAAAACCTTTCCCACTAACCCCTTGAAATGCCATGTATCATCCACCAAAAGTTTTCACCTTCACACAACTCTTAACCCTGCAAATGAAAATATAAGCCATCCACATTTTTACAATGACATATATGTGCATCACCCCTTTTACATCCTTTGGCGCCATGCTGGTGAGAATTGAAGTAGCATAGAACGAAATTGAGCGAGCCTTTGTTTGTGAAGGAGGATCATTGATATATCATTGCTATTTATTTATTTATTATTCTGTGATGCATAATTTTAATCTTTCAGTTTGAGAATTCAAACAGCATGGTCCAAATCAACTTTAGTTGCCAGATTCGTCATTCTTTCATTATTCTAGAATTTTCTTTAGTAGAGATGCATTTTCCAATGGGAAGTAAGTTTCTTTAAGGACCAGCTTAAAGTGCACTACAATTCCATGATGGTATATAAAAATCTAGATGTGGAGACCTAATTTGAGAATTCAGACCATTCCAGTAAAAGAATTCCTCTAGACTTTCTATTTTGCTACGTGTTAGGTAAATCCATGCATTCTCTATGTTATATTCTCCTTTTTCTAAGGTCAATTTCATGGTCAAAGTATGGAGCTGCAAGTTATAAGCAAGTCTTATTTCACATGAATGGTATGCATGTATCTATCAAACCTCTCAAATTCCAAAGTAGGCATGTACACTAAGAAACCCTATAATAATTTGTGCATGTGGCAGGAATAGATCTTACAGACGAACCTGGATTTTGAATTAGGTTTGAACCCACAGTGGTTTGGCTTTTGACCATGGAAAACATTTTCAACCTATTTTATAGTCATGGAGTCTATAAATACTAATGCATTTTCCATACTACAAGTTAATAAACTGTTAGTATTAGAAACATAAGGTTTAGGTCATCTCTAAACAATATATACTACCTTTAGACCCATCATGCAAACTAAAGTGATCATGTCCATGTAATGTTCTGTACATCCTAAAGATATATATTCATATTAAATTATTCATGTTTTTCTTTGTATAATTCTTTGCTTTTTTTTTTTTTAGTTTACATGGTTGGAAAGGAGGCCATCCATGCACTGCTCCTCCTCATCAAGATAGGATTGCAAAGATTGGTATAGCTAGCTTTATGTTTATTAGTTATGAAGTATGATGTTCAGTAAACTTTTTCTTTAACATGATTATTTTGTCTATATACATGCTATAATGTGGATCAGTTGGTCAAAGGAAGGTGACAAGAAATGTTAACATGGAAAAGCTTAGAAATGGCTTTCTTTTTCCTGAGGTACTCTCTCTCTCTCTCTCTCCCCCTCCCCCACCCGCCTCCTCTCTCTCCTATTCATGCTTGCATGGTATAGTGGAGGCCCAAACTAAGTCATTTTCTTTTTCAAAAGTTATTTAAGCAGTTAAGTTCCTTTCATCAGCTAAGAAGCTCCATTTCTCCCATTAGTCTGAACTAAAAAATGAAAAAGAAACTTAATAGTGTTTCTTTTCTTAATGGAATGAAGCAGATTAATACAAGGCAAATGGCACATATGGTGAAATATCCAAGTGCAGCAGTGATAAGCTTAGGAGTAGGTGATACAACAGAGCCGATACCAAGTGTTGTCACAAAAGCCATGGCAGAGGTAATATTTATTTCTTATCAAAACAAAAGAAAGAGGAATGCTTAGCTGTAAAAGATTGACACCATGCCTGTCTCTGTCTATTTCTTTCAGAGAACTTAGTTTGTATTAATCAAAATTATTTACTTTTTCTTTTCTTTTATTAAGTCTGATAATTCAATATTAGGCAATTAGCACGTCCCCTTAAAAGTTAATCATCTAAAACTATTTACTAGAAGTTGAGTAGGGGTTAAAAGTAGGTCGTCATTTCAGTAAGAACTACTGAGAATACATTAATGATATTACTATAACATGGATTGCCACTTTCAAGGGTTGTCACACAGGCAACAGCTGAGATATTGATTTACTTGTTATTGAATTGGAACTATAAAAATCACTTTTAAGTTGTGAAATGTAACTAAAATATATCACGTGCATCATACACTAGTCATTACATGTTATCGAAAAACACTATCATCATATATATATATATAGAGAGAGAGAGAGAGAGAGAGTCTCTGGCTAATATGCTTTCGGCAGCACTTCGGCCGAAATGTCATATGGTCAAATTTCAAAATTTTATAGTTGAAATGTCGACCTAAGTAGCTCAGTAAATTGGTTATATAAGAAACTTGTAGAATACCAATTTTTACTATTTTTGAATTTGTTTATTATTTTTATGATTTTTAAAGATGGCCTTTTTCGGCCTAAAATATTGGTATCTTCTTTTAAAGATAGCGTTGTATAACATTGAAGGAAAAAAATAATTGCCATAGAGGGGCAATTTGGGAACAAGAGCGAAAAGGATAACCAATTCTATCTTGAAAATGACAAAAAAACACATTAACAATCACCTATCTGACCTCTTCTTCATAAATTCTCTTGTTAATTTATATTTTTTCACTGATTCAATTATTAGCATAAGTAGTTAATAGTGAAGCACTCTTTTATTTGTTTCTCAAAGTAACTCTGTAGTTTTACTGATCCTTTAGGTTATGTTAATTGAAATTTTTATTACTTTTTACTTTTACCATCAGGAAGAACTACAAGTGAATTTGTGTGATTATATACAAATAAATTGTCTGGTTTCTACTTGTTTTTTTATCAAGCAGTAGTTACTCTAATTTAGATAATCTTAACTAATTTTTTTGAAATTCTTGTTTAACAGAAAAACTTAACTTCAAATATGTTTGATCAATGAGCTGCCACGGAATTTTCTTCCAAGGAGAAAATGTTTTCCTGAAAAAATATTATATCAATAAAAAAAGCACTTTCTATTTATGATAAAATGATAACATATTTGTTCCTGAAGCAACTTGTGGCTGCCAATTGTACAAATGAACAATTTACAACTATATCTGGGGGTCTTAAATTTGAAGCCGGCAACCCGTATATATCATCCTTTTACATGCTAAGATATATTGAACATTCCGATAATAGAGGAGGGATCCACTCACAACATTTGTAAGTTACAACATCTGACAACAATTCGGTTTCGTGATTTTCAAAGTCCAAACAGTCGATCCAAACAGTTCAACATGATCTCTATATTAAAATGTGCTTGGAGATCAAATTTTACATTTTTTTGAATTTTTTTACTATTTATTATGTAATTTACAAAACTGTTGTTTTTAGATAATTCTGGACCACTGAAAAACAACAGTTTTGTAAAATACTTAATAAATAGTAAAAATATTCAAAGAAAATATAAAATTTGATCTCCAAGCAAATTTTAATATAGATATCATGTTGAATGGTTTGGATTGACTGTTTGGACTTTGAAAAATCGCAAAACCGAATTGTTGTAAGATGTTGTAACTTACAAATGTTGTAAGTGGATCCCTCCTCCGGATAATATATTGTGATGAGAACTAGGGATCTAAATATGATTATGTTCCAAAAAATATGTCAGAGAGACCAGACTTCATTTCTTTTGATAACATACAAATTTTTATGCTGGGAAAGTATTAAATGATTAATTTTATGTCCAAAATTCACTTCCAGAGGCTAGTTCAACTGTCAAGTCTGGTCAACTCTAGGTTTGTCTTTCTTCCAGTTTATTCTCTCTTGACTGGAGTATATTAAAATTGCAGACTTCCTAATATGAATATTTAGACTTTGAAGGACTTGAAGCCCAGGCCAATGCTAATACCAAATGTCTCAAGTTTGATAGACCATTGAATAGTTTCATGAAATGAAGTGGGCTCGAGTATAGCTTGTTTTAAGGCTTTATGCAGAAATAGTGAAGTTTTGGTATTGTTGAGGTGTCAATATGTACACACTACAGAACCAACAGTACCTACATGGCCCATCAAGCAGCCCAATAGCTAGAATTAGTTTTCTGAAACCACACAAGTTACTTCAGGAACAAATAGAAAGTGATCTGACTATAACACTGTCACATGGACTTGTTGCATTATTTTCTTAATTTTTCTTTTGTAGTATGCACTTGCATTATCCACCCATGAAGGTTACAGAGGCTATGGAGCAGAGCAAGGTGACAAGGTAATTCAAGCGTGTAACTCTGTATGAATATTTATTTTCTTTTCAAACGACTATAACGTAGAATCTTGTTGATATTGTCAATATTGCAGAGGTTAAGAGAAACCATTGCTGAAAAGATGTATGCAAATATGGGGATAAATGGCTCTGAAGTCTTTATTTCTGATGGGGCCCAGTGCGACATTGCGCGATTACAGGTACACTATCATAAACACATGTCAATCCAAAAACCACCATGAAATCATCTTTTTTTTGAAGTAGTGTAATCATCTTTGTTGCCTTATTATATCTTTGTTCTGTTGGTATCCTGCTTCTTTGTTAAGTTCATATTTACGATACAAAATATGTTCTGGTGGAGTATATCTTTGTTCTTTAATGAGTTCCTTTGCGTATTTGTGCAATATATTTCATGCAGCCATTTTTCCTTAAAAATGGTCAACTCTTTTTCTCAGTTATATATGATTAATTAAACGTTACTGGATGATTATGTTAAACTAAAAATCAAGATTATTTGTTATTTGGTTCAGTATTTGTTTTTTGTAATATATATTTTAGTACTTCTTAGTAATACAAATTAATATTACTATCACCTCTCTTTGACGATGTTATTCCAGATGTTGTTTGGATCAAATATGACAATTGCTGCCCAAGACCCAACCTTTCCTGTAAGGAGTACTTTACCTCATAATCATTTATATATCAGGCATTTTAAACTGAGTCTCCTATGAAATTACTAATTTCTCTTGTACAAACCAGGGTTATGTTGACATGGGCATAATAATGGGCCAAACTGGTGAATATGATGATAAATCGAACAAATACAAAGGAATTGAATACCTGAGATGCGAGCCTAGGAATAATTTTTTTCCTGATTTTTCGAAAGTTCCACGAACAGACATTATATTCTTCTGTTCACCTAACAACCCAACTGGTCAAGCTGCATCTAGAGAGCAGTTGAAAGAGTTGGTTGAGGTTGCAAAGTTGAATGGATCAATTATAGTATACGACTCAGCTTATTCGAGCTACATATGTGATGATAGCCCTAGATCCATATATGAGATTCCTGGTGCTAAAGAGGTATAATACTAATTGATATCCACCCTGTCCGGAAAATTTATAATAAAATATATACAGTTCTTTCTGCGAAGGAGCTGTCATTTGTAGAGTACCAACTGGTATATAATGTCCAATATTGGAGTCTGGTATTTTGGTCATGAGCCCAGTTAGCGTGATGGTTCCATTTTTCTCTTTTTGTGTTTTTTGCAGTTATTCTTGTATTCATTGGATTTGCATTGTCCAATGTGAATATTTGAAGGTTGGACCATAACTGGTGCTATGTACTGATATCATAATGTTGTTTAAAACAAAATAGTCTAAAACAAATGCAAATATATCTTAATAGGTAGCAATTGAGATATCGTCCTTCTCAAAGTTTGCGGGGTTCACTGGGGTCCGTCTTGGGTGGGCAGTGGTCCCTGCTGAGCTCTCCTACTCAAGCGGATTTCCAGTTTTGCGTGATTTTGATCGCATTGTTTGCACCAGTTTCAATGGTGCATCTAGCATTTCTCAGATTGGGGGCTTGGCATGCCTGTCAGATGAAGGTTACAAGGTCAGTAAGCTGTCGAGTTATCTTGATCATTTTTCTTATAATTTTGTTGTGTCATGCAGTGATCTATTTTACATTTTTTGGTGCAATTTTGATTTATTACTTTTCAAGATCTCAAAATAAGATATTCATAAACAAAGAGCCATGACTGCTCCATAAAAGTGTGGCTAATAAATCTGGTGCATATAAAAATAAATCCGGTGTATATTTCTTGACTAATGAGAAGGAACCAGTCAAAAAGCAGAGAATGAAGGGCATTTTGAAAACTTAAATGATGTGTATGAGGCTTTTAATGACAACCGAGTGGCATGCCTGAAATACTTTAAGCATTGTTTTTTATTTGATCGATCCATGATTTTTCTGAAAGTTAAATTTCTAGTGACCAATATATGGTTAGTACAGTTTTCTTTTTCTTAGAAAAATGTTATCATCAACTAAATCTCGAATTTGTTTTGACAGGCGATAAAAGATGTGATAGGTGTGTACAAAGAGAATGTGAAAATTATAGTAGATACATTTACTTCACTTGGGAAAGAGGTTTATGGAGGGGTTAACTCTCCTTATGCATGGGTTCATTTCCCAGGCCGTAAATCGTGGGATGTTTTTAACGAGATCCTCGAGGAAACACACATCATCACTGTGCCTGGTTGCGGGTTCGGGCCTGGTGGTGAAGGTTTTATAAGAGTTGGCGGATTTAATCGCAGAGAATGTATTTTGGAAGCTTCTAGAAGGTTCAGGAGTTACTTTGGTTGATTAATGTTTTGTTTTGTTTTGTTTTGGTGTTTCTTATGAATTTATGTTCTAATTACCACAGATATTAAAAATAAATATGCAATGTGCAATGCTTTTCCAATCGATTAAAGATGCAATCTGCGTTAAAAAATCTTTAGAATATAGAATAGAGCATATAATCTTGTCTTGTATTAGGAAGCTTATTACAATCAGTTCGTGACAAAAATATCTACTATTTCTGGAATTGACAAAAAGTTTCATATTTGAATTCGAACATGCAATCTTCAAATAGTATTATTATAGGAACAGTTGGTAATTGTTTAATTGCTTTGTTTATACCGATCCAAACCGTCCAACGGAAAAATGGATGCCTGGATTGGTAATTGTTTAATCGAGATTTATATATGTATAATTGCCTAATTGGTGAATCCACTAAGCATTGATCACTGTCAGGTGGATAGAAAGTACCTACACGTAATACACAAATTCACGACATGTTTGTTTTTGGGGAAACCGTGGGCTATTGTTATTTGCCAAATCCTTGAATCAATAGTTTTCACTTTTCACCCAAGTAACATTTTCATTAATCAATAAACCCACTAGCTCGAAACGCGTTTGAGTCGGTGGAGAATTGGAGATTGCTAATATAGAAAAGACGAGTGTTTCAGAACTCAGCGATTAATGGAAAAAAAAAAAAGAGAAGGAAAAGTGACGTTATGATCGGATCTAATTGAGTTTAATTTCTCCAAAATGAAAATTTTGAGGGAGGCGAAGAGGAGGTGAAGCGGCTTACGGGGCCGTGGAAGAACAAAAAAAACTTATTTCCCCATCCAAATCAGAGTAGTATGTAAAGATGAATTTTTGTGTATTTCTTTGTTCTCTTTATACTGGGAGTGTAAACGAATCGGATATTATCCGTTAGTATCTGGATCCGTCTTTGAATTTTAATTCGAAGATTCAGATATTCATATACGGATAGTTTGCAGATACAAATATATATAGAGAGAGGTTGGCTAATATCAAAACGTTTGTTCCTAGACCGTGGAACAAACACTTCGGTTTTTATATTTTCAAAGTTCAAACAGTCAATCCAAACCGTTTAATATTCAATCTATATTAAAAGTGTTTGGAGATCAAATTTTACATTTTTTTGAATTTTTTACTATTTATTAAGTCATTTTTAAAATCGTTGTTTTCAATGATCCAGAAATTTTTCACTGTTTATTAAAATAAGCAATTTTAAAAATGACTTGATAAATAGTAAAAAAAATTAAAAAAATGTAAAATTTGATCTCCAAGAACATTTTAATATAGAGATCACATCTAACGGTTTGAATCGACCGTTTGAACTTTGAAAATTAGAAAACCAATTAGTTGCACCACGGCTCCGGAACAAACGTTTTGATATTAGCCAACCTCTCTCTATATATATATACAGTTTTATGTTTCAAAAGCGGATACAGATACCAATACGGATAATTACATATTTTAAAAAGGTACAGATAATTATTTGTATCCATATTTTTTTTTATCTATTTGTTTTAGAGTTATATGTTTTTAGAGAGGATATCCATTTGTTTTAGATAATTATATGTATCCATATTTTTAATTTTTTTTAATATCTATTTGTGCGGATACGAATAATTATCCGTATCTGTAAATTTTTTATCTATTTGTTTTAGAGTCATATATTTTTAGAGAAGAATATTTATTTTGTTGGTTTTTTTTATTGAAAATATAGTTATGTTAGTGATTAATTTTTGTTAACAAGATATATATTTTGTAATAACATAATAAGTTTAAGATGAGAATTTATTTTTCATCATAATGATCAAATATCTGATTATATATGTATTTTATGTTATTCTTATATTCCCATAAAAAAAATTAAGTATTGAGTAATATATTGATGTTTTTACAAAATTAAAATTAAATATTAAAATTATATTTGTATATGTATTCATATATATATATCTGTATTCAGAAAATAAAACAGATATAAATATAATTTTACCACTATTCAATCCGTATCTGATCCGTTTGCGTCCCTAGTAGGGCTGGGCAAAATTGCTCGAACTCGTAACTCGCTCATTTACAACTCGAGTTAGTTCCAACTCGAGTTGGCTGACTTGTTTAATAAATGAGCTGAGTTTGAGCTGACCCCAACTCGCTCATTTATAACTCGAGTTACATAAAGTTACACAGTCTTGGACACAAAAAATCCCAGAATAACCAAAACCAAATCCAAACTCGGCTCAAACTCAGCTCAAACTCGTTTATAACTTGTGTTGTATTGATTTAACTGGTTAAACGAGTTGTGAGCCAACTCGAGTTGGCTCTACAACTCGTTATTACCATCCCAGCTCGAGTTGACTCGCTCATTTATTTAATGAGCTGAGTTCGAGTTGGAGGTAACTCGCTCAAACTCGGCTCATTTACAGTCCTAGTCCCTAATTTATATTGTTCTTGAACAAAGTCAGTTTTTAATTTTGCTACTTTTTTCGGTTCATGTCTTAAGATTTTGATTTTGCTACCTTTGCTCGACAACAAGTACAATCACACAGTCACCGCTGCCTAGTGCAGCTGATTAAGACACCTCACTCTTCTACGGAATCTTCTACGAGAGAACGTGAGTTCGAAAGTGTGTGTTGCCTGCGGACTATAATTAAAAAAAAAAATAAGTACAGTCACACAGATGTATCATGTATGGGCGTCTTCTAGATGAGTGGCGCAATTATTGCTCATATTATAATCAGTGGCGCAATTATTGATCATATTATAACCATATTTCAGAAAAGTGCATGGCAAATTTTTTTTTTTAATTATAGATACAAGAAGATCCTTAGCTTATTAAGTATAATGACGAAATAGCAAGAAAAAATAAACAAAATGCCTTCTAAGCAAAAAAAAAGAAAAAAAAAAGGTGGAAAGTGGGTTACACTGACCCGGATTTTGTCTCTGCCGTGTGGGCCCTAGTTGATCCCGGATAAATCACAATTCACAAGATATATTATTTTTCAGTATATTTATGAATTGAAGAATTATATAAATAAAATGATATTTATTCAATATTATTTATAAAAATCGGTTTTTTTTGTTTTGTACAAATAGTATTATTATGATATATTATTCTTTTAGAGGAGACTCAAATGTCTTCAAATTTTTGCACCTCCAACGTGTCTTAACTTTTTAATTTTCTAATAATAAAAATTTTAAATTTAAATATCAGAATAAAATCGTTAGATGTGGTCGATATTATTTTATTCACATGCATATAAAAAATTCACTTTTCAATTTTAATTTTATATAAATCAATAAATTGAAAATTTTACGTTCACAATTTATCTAAATTAGTATATTTTTGCAAGATTTTAATACTAATTAAAATTAAATTGAAATATAATAATCTTTTATGTCGGTATAGAGAAAATTATCTATATCATATCTAACGGTTTAATTTACATGTACATTTTTACTTGTACACTGAACATGTCGATTATTTTCATTTTCATTTTTAAAGATGGCAGACCTTCCGCGTTTCTTTTTGGTGGGGGCCTTACGCGTCTCTTTTGTTTGACTAAATATCCCACTAGTGGAGTTTGGTCTTTGTAATTTGGTCTTTCTGTTGGCACTTGGCAGTTGGCACCTACAAATCTGAATCCTTATCCTCTGTATTAACTCAAAGTACCCACTAGTGGAGTTTGGTTTTTGTGTTGGCACTGGAGTGGAAAAAATGATACGGTGGAGCCGGTTCCGTCACGGAACGGTATGGTTTCGGCACGGAATGGCACGGCACGCGTGTCAGTTACATGCCGCGACTCGCGTGTCCTGTGCCGTGACCATTCGCGTGCTGTGCTCATATTTTGAAACTTTGGCACGGCACGACACTTAGTCACGCGAGTCACGTGTAATTAGGACCATTAGATATTAATTTAATGGTGAATCTTGAATAAACTAACATAAATTATGATTAAATGGTCACGCGAGTCACGTATGGTCACGGCACGTTTAGGCACGGCGTGACTCACGTGGCGTGACCATTCGCGTGTCGTGACCACCTCTTGATATTTTGGTCACGGCACGTGAAAAATTAACTTGATCACGGCACGAGACCAAAATCACGGCGTGCACGGCACGGCACGGCACGTTTTTTCCACTCTAGTTGGCACCTACAAATCTGAATCCTTATCCTCTGTATTAACTCAAACTTTGAGTTAATGTATAATGAATATGGACCGTCCGATTCTTATTGACACGAATATTGAAAAGGCCTGTGCATTCTACCTTAGACTGGATTCTGATCAGACGGCTGAAATGGGTTAACTCAATACTTGAGTTATGCAGAGGAAATGGATTCTACAAATTTACAATAGTCCAAACACTTTTCTCCAAATGCAACTCAGTTTACCAGTTACCACAACAATTATTAGTAGTTGACGGTGATCAAACTGTTACGGATTTTCTCGACTAATTAGCTGATTATTCCCGATTATAGCCAATTATTCCTAATTATTCCCAATTAATCACTTGGCAGCAGAGGCGGACCCAAGCAGGGGCGGACCCAGTGTATTCCAGGGGGGGGGCAGCTGCCCCCCCTGGATTTTGAGTTTTAGTGGAGATTTATTGGTTTCGATCGACTCTGCCCCTTCTGGAATTTTTTTTGCCCCCCTCTGAACGTTTAATTTGTAATTCGAGTTAAATTTAGGGTTAAAATTGAAATAAATCTGTTGAATTTTTATTGGTAATTAGAATTATAAGTCAGAGCATCAGAAATTACAAGTCAAAACATTGGAAAGTATAAGTTAAAGCTTATTTTTTGTCGAGTACCCAATTGGTTAATGGATTTAAATCCGATTCGATATTTTTTTTGCCCCCCCTGACGAAAATCCTGGATCCGCCCCTGAACCCAAGTGAAGGGAATGAGGGTCAACTGACCCCATTTTTTTTTTTAAATTTAGTGTTTAGATATAATTTTCTATATGATCTAGAGTAAAATATCATGGTATTGTAAAATTGACCTCCATTCTCTATAGGAAAATTTTATATGATTGACTCATATTGTGTGTTTGACCCCTATAGATCGAAAATCTGGCTCCGTCCCTGCTTAGCGGTACCCTGTCTGTCCGACGAGCGGATACCGTTATTTACAACACTGTTCAAACCTGCTCTGGCAATAATAAAAAAATAGTTTTATTTGAAGCCCTTAACAAAATAATATTTTTCCTCGTTTCTCTACCTTTGGTAATATCATAAATCCATTTTGTATACTGGTAAAGAGAAAAAATATTTTATGATAATAACATTGCTACTGTATATCTTATGTTGTATATACAATCTGAATATGGCAACAAGTTATTTTGAAAAATCTAAAAATACAATGCGTTTTATTTAGATGTATTTTTATTATTCTTATTTAATATACTAAATATTTTTTAAAGAACTATAAACGTAATTACATAAGAATTCTAATTGTCAACAAATAAGAATAAGAAAATAAAAAAACTTATATAAATAATTTTTATATTGAAAAAGTGCGAAGGAAAGATTAAAGTTTAGAAGGAAAAGCAAACAATAATATTCAGAATTAGGGGTGAGTAAATCGCTCATAACTCGTGATTTGCTCGTAACTCGTTTGTTTAGCCGCTCGACTTGATATTATATAAATTCAAAAAATTATAAATTTTGCATGTAAACGCACAACTAATGAAATAGATCGATTTGAACTGTTTAAATTCACTATTTGAAGTCTATACGATAGTTTTGGAATTGATATTATATAGACTGAAATGACACTAATATCATATTAGCTAGACTCAACACAACACTAAGAATATTCCAAAATTCTATTTGCAAATATCTTATAATCATCATCATCCTCAAAATTACCCAAAAAAAAAAGTCCTTCATTGATTAATTTGCCCCCAAAAAAAAAGCAGTTTTCCTACTTATTTTGTTTCTTAGATTCTCTACCTTGTCATGTTTGGCAATTCTCAATTGAAGGCTTTAGTGAAAATTAGTGAACAAATATTTGTCAGACTGAAATTTTACATATATCTTTTTTCTGGTAAGTGGAAATAGAATGCGCTGAACATGCAAGCACAAGATATTATATTGGGAAATAAACAATTGCGTGTAGCAAATACTTGAATCATTTAATTTAATTTCACCACCGCTCATAAAGCCGTAGACAAATTCTCTGTCTTTCCATTCCACTCCAATCAGCACATGATAAAGACAGCCCCAAGAAACCCACTAATCCATTGGCGCTAGCTATCTCCCATATAAAAGGCCCCTCAAACCTCGGCAAAAACTCAAAACAAAAAATAAATTACTTATCCAAAAATTATTTATTCTTCAAGTTAGAGATGTTTTCCATGGGTTTCAGTTATGGGCAACTTCACATACAGAAAGAGAATTGCAAGCAAAGGATAAATCAGATTCAGATAGAGAAGAAAAAGGAAACAGGAGCCCGAGTTGCAAGCTCTTTCCAACTCAATTCTTTCAGTCTATGGAAAGCCAAAAATTAGATCTATAAATAAATATCAGCGAGGTTGTTTTTTCTTGCGTGTTTCAAGAACCCGAGATTTTTCTTTTTCTTTGAAGAAGAAGAAGAAAAGCGCATAGACAAAATCTCGAGTTTCAACATGGCAATGTTATGTTTGATGAAGTTTAGTGTCTTAAATTAGTTTTAATTGTGTATGTATATATGAGCTAAAAGTTTTAAATAGCCTATTACCTGAATATATGTTTGTAATTTAATTTTTGAGTTCTGAGGCGACGCGAGTTCAGATGATCCTCTGTTTTCCAGAATACAGCGTTTGAGTTTGAATGCTGACCGTCCGATCGAAATTCGGATCAACTCAGTTCAAATCTGTATTGCATGGGGTCTCTTTAAAAAAATTGTGCCAGTATAAAACGTATGAATAATTGAATTCAAACTATCATAGGTACCTTAAAATTATATGAATTCGAAGCGGCGTTGGGTATCTCAATTTTTTTTTTAATCTAATTTAGAAGTTAAAACAAGTAAACAAGAGGAACGACAATTTATCGGAAATAAATCAGCTGAAATTTCGAAATCTGGTACTGTTTACTCCGAAATCCCTGCAATCTGTAATCCAGCCATTGAATTTTTTTCGAGAACGCATCTCAAAACAACTAGTTTTTCTTTGCACGCTCTCGGAATAGTTCGACGGCTGGATTCAGATTGCAGGAATTTTTGGATGATGATGAACAGTACCGACCTCGAATTTCAGCAGATTCAGATCCCAATTTATCACATGTAGAATCTTCAAATATCAACGAGAGTAAACAAGAGGGAGGAGAGAGCGAGAGAGAAAATAGTAAGGATCCCAATATTTTGCCAATAGATCATTTGAAGAGAAGATATTTTGTTTGATAATTTCAAAAGACCGCACATTTTATAAAATTTTCATCATTTTTCAGAAATATCCGTCCCAACGGTTTGGTATATGAAAACTTGTTTATCTATTATCTTGGAGGGGCCGTACAGTTTGTGACGTGATAAACAAGAGTCAAATACAACACGAAGAGGACGAAGAAGCGCAACTAGGGGTGTTCATTGGCTCCGGTTTAGTCGGTTTTGAACCAAACCGAGTTAGTTTGAATCAAACGGTTCGGTTTGTTTTTTAAAACTAAATTATAATTTTGGTTCGGTTCGGTTTGAAAATTTTCAAAACCGAAATAACTAAACCGACCGAACTTTTATATATTATGAATTTGGTCCGGAGCACCCCGGTTTATTTCTTAATCAATGGCTTTAAATACTTCGGTTTATTTCTTAATATCCCGGTGTATTTCTTAATATACTTAGGTTTATTATAAATCAATTGGTTTAAATAAAAAAATTAATATATTCTGGTTGAACCGAACAAACTGAAATAAAATTTTAGTTCGGTTCGGTTCGGTTCTATTTTAGAAACCGAATTATAACTTTAGTTTTACTAGCTTGGTTCAGTTTCAACTTAACTGAACCGATTAACACCCCTAAGCGCAACTAAACATGAGGCATATGGGTACTACGCTAATTAAAATATTTAAATTATATACACACAAACTAACATCTTTATGCATACTCCAACAATATTTAAATTATATAAAACTTGATTATTAATTTAGATCTAAATTATATAGAATTTGATTATTAATTATTTATATGCAGAGGCAGAACTAGAAATTTTTAATTAGAATACTGAAACATAAAATGCATGATGTGTGATCACTGATATTTTAATTTAAGTCTCCACAATCACAAAATAAAATTATAACTACTAATAAAATATAAGTACACATTTAACACTTCTAATTTTCTAATTGAGATGCTATATAAAAACTAAAAAGAATCAATTAATTCTACACACATGATGACAAATGTGGCAAGAGCAAATAGTTATAGCTTCCCGAGGTCAACATATATTATTAGGCCAGAAATTAAATATTGTGTTTATAATGCACATTGGATCAAAATCAATTTATTGTTCGGTTAGAAGTGTCTGATTGACTTTAAAATTGCGTTACACATTGTTCCGAAATTTTTATTAATATCCGAAATAAATAATTAATTTCACAATCTTCACCTTCTTCATTAGGAATTCTAAAAATGACCAAACTGCAAATTTTTGCAAATTTTATTTCCGGTTTTGAGCCTCCTTTTTGCAAAATTAATTCCCGGTTCCAGCCTCTCTAAAACCGAAGAAAAAGTTTCCGGTTTCAGAAGCTGGAGATAAAATCTGCGGTATTATCAATAGAAAACGGAAAAAAAAATTACGGTCCCCAAAACCGGAAACTGTTTTTCTAGTCTCGGAGTTCTGCCTATTTAACGAAAGGTGCACCTCTCCCTCACATCTCTCTTTCTCTGATCTCCCTTTGTCCCTTTGTCTCTTCTCGTCTTCTCTCCGACTGTCTGATCGATCGGAACTTCAATTCAGATATTTTTAATATTTTTATTTACTATTTAATTTAGAAAATAGTAAAGTAGTTTAGGATATTTCAAAATGGTTTAGAATATTACCCGAATAATTTAGAAATTTCAAAATGGTTTAGAATATTGTCCGAATAATTTTGAAATTCCAAAATGGTTTAGAATATTGTCCAAATAATTTAGAAATTTCAAAATGGTTTAGAATAATGTCCAAATAATTTAGAAAATTTGAAAATGATTTAGAATATTGTCCGAATAATTTAGAAAATTCCAAAATGGTTTAGAATATTTTAGAAAATTCCAAAATGGTTTCGAATAATTTAGAACATTCCAAAATGGTTTAGAATATTTTAGGAAATTCCAAAATGGTTTAGAATATTTTAGAAAATTCCAAAATGGTTTAGAATATTTTAGAAAATTCCAAAATGGTTTAGAATATTGTTCGAATAATTTAGGAAATTCCAAAATGAGTTTAGAATATTTTAGAAAATTCCAAAATGGTTTAGAATAATTTAGAAAATTCCAAAATAGTTTAGAATATTGTTCGAATAATTTAGGAAATTTCAAAATGGTTTAGAATATTGTTCGAATAATTTAGAAAATTCCAAAATAGTTTAGAATATTTTAGAAAATTTCAAAATAGTTTAGAATAATTTAGAAAATTCCAAAATGATTTTTATATTATCCGAATGATTTAGAAAATTACAAAATAATTTAGGATAATTTAAAAAAAATCCAAAATGATTTGTAGTATGACAGACGAAGTACCTGATCAAGGAGAGAGAGACGAGAAGAATGCCACAGGTGTTTAGCCAGTTGTTGTGGATACCTCACAGCCATCATAGGGTATCTGAGGCTTCTAAGGAGGTAAGCATTTACTTATTTGATTTTTCATAACTCGGTCAGAAATCAAATCATATTATAATTTCTATTTATGTTGTAATGTATAGTTCGGAGGTTTTAAACGTCAAACACTATCGGATGCATTGCGAATACCACGAGAAATACGCGCCATAATTGATTCGATTGGGCTTATACCAGATCACAGTCATGCCTGATATCGCCATTGATGCGGCGCTTATACATGAACTTGTCAAGCGGTGGCGTCCTCAGACGCACACCTTTCATGTTCCTTTAGGATAGATGAGAGGTATTAACTACACTAATTCTTACTAAATTTGTTATTTTTATTATTTTGATAACAAGTCAAATAAAGAAATTGCTTATAATTTTGTATTTAAATAAATTACAGTCACGTTAGAGGACGTGAGCTATTTGTGGGGTTTGCCCATTACGGGGGCTCCAGTGAAGGAGATTACAGATGGGGCGAACGTAAAAAGTCGGGTCTTTGATTTGTTAGGGATCCGTGAGGATGAACAATCGAGCTTTATGAAAAAAAGGGGCTGAGGGAGATCAAAAAAATTCTGACTAGATAATGTTGAAAAGTAAGCTCCATCAGCAATTTAAGAAGCTGCCAGCTAACGCCGATGAACAAACACTGAAGTGGTAAGTATTTTCTGTTTATCAACTTATTCGTACTTTACATTCTCAATAATGTACTCACATTCTCACGAAATTTGCTAGGTATGTCCGTGGATTTCTCTTGGACCTATTCTCGGATACTTTGTTCCCAGACAGCAGCGGAGACGGGATACCGCTGTGGTATCTCAATTTGATTGAGAATTTGGACGCACCGACAGACTACAACTGGGGCGGAGCTGTTCTCGCATATTTATATCGACATCTATGTCTCGCATCCATTCCCCAAGTTTGATCTATGCATGGTCCGGTTATGTTGCTGCAGCACTGGTCGTGGACCCGATTTCCAATTCACCGACCTAAGACAAAATCGAAGGACTTTGAACCTTCCTGGGGCGCGCCAACAGAAGATACATGTCCAGCTTTTGCTGACAAATGGTGTTGCAAGCATAAGTATGAGAACTCATCTCACAGCAAAACCTCCAGTCTAAGTTAGAGGTGCTATCGGGTCGGGTCGGGTCCGGATACTATTATATTTGGATCCGTACCCTAAAAGTGTTCGGGTCCAAATTTCGATCCATATACTTATTTGTTTCAAATCGGGTCGGGTCCAGATCCGGATACCTATCTACCCGTAGATATTTCGGGTCCAGTCTTTCGGTTCCGGATAGATAGATACCCATAACTTGTTTGTGGATTATCGGGTCCAGTTCGGATATGGGCGGTTCCGGATCCGAAGCGGGTATATGTCACAACTCCCAAGAATTTGAGAAAGTAAAATATTGGAGATGGTGATTTCCTTTTCTATGATTCAAAAAATCCATGAATGGAATATTAATACTAATTTTTTAATAGAGAATTAAATTTATGGCAGATATTTGATTTCAATGAGATTTATTGCAAATGACATATCAATGAGAGCAATAAATTTTCATGATTATACAGAGGATATATAAGGCAAATATTGAAAGATATATTCAGAGCAATAAATTTTCATGATTATGCAGAGGATATATAAGGTAGATATTGAAAGATATATTCAAAACAATAAATTTTCATAATTATGCAGAGGATATATAAGGCAGATATTGAAAGATATATTCAGAGCAATAAATTTTATTAAAAAATTAATATGCAAAATGTGATTACTGGCGTGACATTTGTTAATTTGATTATATGTAAAATTGTATTTTCATAGTTATTAATATATGTTTTATCAGGTATTTATATGGGTATCGGGTCGGATTCGGTTATGGGTCGGATAACTAATTCAAACCCATATCCTATCCATTACAATATCGGTTCCGGTTCGGATCCGGATCGGATATTAAATTATTAATTTTGTAACCGTACCCATAATTTAACCGGTTATATTTTTTAAACCATATCATATCCAAATTAACCGGATCCAGATCGGTTCCGGGTCGGATCCAGTTCGGTTTCAGATCGGGACCGAATAATCGGATAAAAGTAGCACCTCTAGTCTAAGTATCCCGCGTAACTAGTTTCAGCAATTGACCGAGAACATGGTGGCATGGAGCCGTGTGAGAGTACTTGTACCCGGCTTTCGAGAGTAACTCAAGCGGGAAGGGTACTAAATTCTAACTCACATTCTTACTAAATTTATTCAGTTATATGTCATCATACTTATAAATTTTAACTCACATTCTTACTAAATTTATCAGCCTTACTACTTATACCGCGGACCTCTGATATTTTATTGGATAATGGAGCATCATTATCCTGATCACTGCAAGTGACAATTCGGTAAATTTCAAGAGCACCCGCCACCGCCTCCCATTAATAAGCACCTTCACGCTGAGCTGCACAAGTATGATTGACTAACCATTTTTTTTTCTTATTTATGTTAAATAACTTTGTGTGTTAAGTTGTTATTAATTATGAACAGGTTGAAGATGGTCTCAAAAAAGAACGAGTCCTGGGCCGTAAAGCACGTACTTCATGTTCAGCATGTGACGGAATATGAACAGCATGTACACGAAGAATCTCGTCCGTTTGTCTGGAACGAGCTTCCGGAATATCGCAAATGGTACCAGATGAATGACATGGCATCAGTCTTGGTATACACATGGACGGGCTTGCTCATACAGTTCCGGTCACCAGAAACGAGCATGGGAAGTGTGGATACATTCCTAGCAGACCGGTGATTATTTGAAATGTAATCACTTTTAACTCTAAAATTTATAAATTATTTATTAGAAACCATTTCTTATATTCTCATTGTGTGTACAGGCATTGCGTGGGATTGGAGAGTTGGCACATGGCGTCACCATGCTCTTCACCAAGGGGTGGCTGAAAGTTGGTAAGAGTCTCATGAGAAATGACTTTGCAAGGATAATGGTTTCTCCTCATGTGCACGTGCCATGATAGATCAGGCGGGGTTCTAGAAGATTGTGAAAATATCCCATCCGACGAGAGTACTCCTATAAGACAAAATCCATACCCACCGCCTCTTGTATTCGAAGGCCCAGATCCAGTGTAGGCTTGACTATTTGACGACACAGCATGGAGAAATTACTGGGAGCGTCCGCACCCGCAGGATATGCCCGATCTAGATATAGTCCAGTCGCAGACCCTAGACAGGTATCTACTACATTAATTGACCTAATTTTGTTTATGAATTACAACGTACTAAATAAAAACTGTGTATGAATTCTAGGTGACCCAGGATCAGCAAGCGCAAGCGCAGACCTCGTTTGTTAAATTTGTTAAGTAATTAGATTTGTTAGATTTATTTTACGTTAGATTTGTTAAATTTGTTAAGTACTTAAATTTGTTAGATTTATTTTATGTTGGGTTTGTTAGATGTGAAGTAATTAGATTTGTTTTGAATAGGTTTGATTTTATTTTTGAAATTCGGATTTATTTTTAATAGGTTAAAAAAATATGTTAGATTTCTTTTTTTTGAAGATGTGAAGTAATTAGATTTGTTTTGAATAGGTTTGATTTTATTTTTGAAATTTGGATTTATTTTTAATAGGTTAAAAAAATATGTTAGATTTGTTATTTTGAATATGTGAAGTAATTAGATTTGTTTTGAATAGGTTTGATTTTATTTTTGAAATTCGGATTTATTTTTAATAGGTTAAAAAAATATGTTAGATTTGTTATTTTGAATATGTGAAGTAATTAGATTTGTTTTGAATAGGTTTGATTTTATTTTTGAAATTCGGATTTATTTTTAATAGGTTAAAAAAATATGTTAGATTTGCTTTTTTTTGAAGATGTGAAGTAATTAGATTTGTTTTGAATAGGTTTGATTTTATTTTTGAAATTCGGATTTATTTTTAATAGGTTAAAAAAATATGTTAGATTTGTTATTTTGAAGATGTGAAGTAATTAAATTTGTTTTGAATAGGTTTGATTTTATTTTTGAAATTTGGATTTATTTTTAATAGGTTAAAAAAATATGTTAGATTTGTTATTTTGAATATGTGAAGTAATTAGATTTGTTTTGAATAGGTTTGATTTTATTTTTGAAATTCGGATTTATTTTTAATAGGTTAAAAAAATATGTTAGATTTGTTATTTTGAATATGTGAAGTAATTAGATTTGTTTTGAATAGATTTGATTTTATTTTTGAAATTCGGATTTATTTTTAATAGGTTAAAAAAATATGTTAGATTTGTTATTTTGAATATGTGAAGTAATTAGATTTGTTTTGAATAGGTTTGATTATATTTTTGAAATTCGGATTTATTTTTAATAGGTTAAAAAAATATGTTAGATTCGTTATTTTGAATATGTGAAGTACTTAGATTTGTTTTGAATAGGTTTGATTTTATTTTTGAAATTCGGATTTAATTTTAATAGGTTAAAAAAATATGTTAGATTTGTTTATAAATAGGTTGGATTTTTTTAGTAGGTTAGATTTTTCAAATAGGTTATATTTAATTTTTTAAATTCGGATCTAAATTTAATAGGTTAGATTTTATTTTTTGAATAGGTTAGATTTTATTTTTTGAAGATGTTATATTTTATTTTTAAATAGGTTAGATTTTATTTTTTGAATATGTTATATTTTATTTTTTAAATTTTGAATATGTTATTTGATCATTTGAATATGTTAGATTTATTTTAAAATAGGCTAGATTTTATTTTTTAATTTCGGATTAATTTTTAAATATGTTAGATTTATATTTTTTGAATATGTTACATTTATATGTGAATATGTTAGATTTATATTTTACTAGATAAATAAGTTATATTTGTTAGATAAATAAGCTAGATTTATATTTTATTTTTGAATATGTTGGATTTGGTAGAGTTATTTTTTTGAATAAGTTAAATTTGTTATAGTTATTTTTTTAAAATAGATTTTTAAAATAAGTTAGAACAAGTTGTATTTATTTTGAATTAGACTTAGAATTTTAAAATTTGAATTAGATTATTATGAATTAGACTTAGAGTTATTTTTTTAATTTAGATTTAGATTTATATTCAATTTAGATTTAATTTAATTTGCATCTAAATTTAGATTTGAATTTAGATTTGAATTTAGATTTAGATTTTTTTTTTTTTTGAAATTCGGCGGAGGCACCTTTTTTTTTTTTTTTTTGTTTGAAATTCGGCAGAGGGCAGAGCCGCAGAGGCTTGCCTTGGTTTATCTTAGATTTAGATTTTTGAAATTCGGCAGAGGGCAGAGGGCAGAGGGCAGAGGGCAGAGGGCAGAGGCTTGCCTTGGTTTATCTTTTTTTTTTCTTTTTCTTTTCTTTAATTTAATTTAGATTTATCTTAGATTTGAATTCAATTTAGATTTAATTTGATTTGCATCTAAATTTAGATTTAGAATTTTTTTTTTTTGAATTCGGTAGAGTCTTTTTTTTTTTTTTTTTGAAATTCGGCAGAGGGCAGAGGCTGAAACCAGAGGCTTGCCTTGGTTTTTTTTTTTTTTCTTTTCTTTAATTTAATTTAGATTTATGTTAGATTTGGATTCAATTTAGATTTAATTTAGATTTACATTTACATTCAATTTAGATTTAATTTAATTTAGATTTATATTTATATTTTGAATAAGTTAGAACAAGTTGTATTTATTTTGAATTAGACTTAGAATTTTAAAATTTGAATTAGATTATTATGAATTAGACTTAGATTTATTTTTATATATTGTTTTTTTTTTCTTTTGAAATTCGGCTGAGGCATATTTTTTTTTTTTTTGGTTCAGATCCCTCTGTCACAGAGACAGAGGCTTGCTGCCTCAGTGCTTTTTTTTTTTTATTTACTTTAATTTAGAGTTAGGTTTAATTTAGATTTAATAGGTTTTTAATTTATTTTGAATTAGACTTAGAATTTTAAAATTTGAATTAGATTATTATGAATTAGACTTAGATTTATTTTTTTATATTGTTTTTTTTTTCTTTTGAAATTCGGCTGAGGCATATATTTTTTTTTTTTTAATTCGGCAGAGGCTGAAATTGTTTTTTTTTCTTTTCTTTAATTTAATTTAGATTTATGTTAGATTTGGATTCAATTTAGATTTAATTTAGATTTAGATTTATATTCAATTTAGATTTAATTTAATTTAATTTAGATTTAGATTTAGATTGTTTTTTTGAATATGTGAAGTAATTTACATTTATTTTTTTGAATAGGTTTAAAAGATGACATCTCCTACTCACGATGAGGATTCAGATTTTGGTGCGAGAATGTCACAATAAATTTTTGGCCCACCTCCACCTATGCCACCACCTAATTATCCACAAAATTATCCACAAAATTATCCACAAAATTATCAAAGAAGGGATCAAACGCTAGATTTAAATTATCAACAACCCCCCCCCCCAAATGTATGAACCGTATTATACTTCAAACGATCCAAACATGTATATTCCACACGCAACACATCAACCGACACCACCATATGCATATGGAGGCACTTATTTTGTAGCATCGAGTCAAGCCACCCCCCTATAGAATGTACTCCGTCGAGAAGTGTCACTGAAATTGAAGAAGAACCAATCCTTCCTCCGACAAGTGTCCCCCCAGAACAGCCGGTGGTAAAGAAGACTAGAAGAATTCCTGAATACAATCAGCCGTGGGCCAAATGGTACAAGATTTCCACAGATGAGAACGACAACATGCAAACCCTTGAATGTAAGGTACAAAATTGCAAGAAACCATTTTTTGTGTATAAACAAAGTAGTGGTATGACCAGCTTTAAAAGACATGTCGAAATGCACCAAAGGAAGGGTGAGGTTATATGTGAAAATGTTGGACCGAGACAAATCCAAACCCTTATGAACGCGGATGGTACTAGAACCAACCCAAAATATGATGAATCAAAAATGCTTAGTGAATTGGCCCGGTACATTACCTACAAAGAACAACCAATAAGCATGGGTAGTTGTATGAGTTTTGCCCGATTAGTCATTCGGGGGTGTGCTCAACCAATGTACAAGAGGATCCATCATAGAAAGATGGTTGGTGAAATTAAAAACCAGTTTACCAAAATAAAAAATGAGCTCCGAGCTATATTTGCATACCAACAAAATAAGGTCTCAATTACCTCCGATATATGGACTGCCGGTAAACATGGCCTTGGGTACTCTTGTGTTACCGGCCATTGGATCGATGATCAGTGGGTATTACAAAAAAGGATATTAAGTTTTCGTGTGTTAGATTTCCCGCACTCAGCACATGTAATTTTCAAATCCATTATTGAGGTGTTACAAGAGTATAACCTTAAGAGAGATAGGGATAACAAGATTTTTTCTATTTCATTCGATAATGCTAGTAACAATGTAGCTTCCATTGAGATTTTTAAACGGTCACTAAACCCGATTATGAATGGTGCAATGTTTCACCAAAAGTGTGCTTGCCACATACTTAACCTCGTCGTGAAGGCGGGCCTTAAAACAGAAGCCGTAAGAGATTTGATCAATAAATTAAAGGATTCTCTGTCCCATATTGTTTCAAACCAAGAAAGAAAACAACGGTTTGGTTTGATGTGCGTCAACTATGGCTTGAGCAAGTTGAAAGTTCCTTGGGATATAGATACCCGTTGGAACTCTACCTATAGGTTTCTGAACCGATGCCTTCCTTACAAAGCCGTCATAGGAGAGTTTTTGAGAGGCTCCACCCCCGAGGGAATGGCATTGGAGCCCAGCCTCGACGAATGGGACCAACTACAAACCCTGAGTAATTTCTTAGGAACCTTTTTTAATGCAACCGTCAAATTATCTTGCTCGTACTCACCGACGGCATTTGAGTTGATCAGACATCTCTATAGCATCTCCAAGGTGTACCGTGAATTGGAGATCGCTGAAAGCAAGTACTCCACTCTCACACCGATCGTAGTTGCCATGAAAGAAAAATTTCTAAAATATTGGGACGATGTACCCCTCCTGGCCATTATCGCAAGCTGCCTCAACCCGGCATACAAGAAGTATTTCACGATTAAAATAGTTGCAGCGTACAAAGAGAATCTGCATTTAGACAACACCGGGGTGGAGGCATTCGTGACTTCGAAGTTCGATGAGATGTTTAACATATACCACTCAAGAATGGGTGACAACCAAAACCCGTCTTCGTCCCGTGCCGGCCCTAGGTAACAATTTAAATATCTACATTATTTTAATCTTTATTATTTATAATATCTACACTATTTGTCTACTAATTTTTTTAATTTTTTCATAGTTCCACTTCCAGGAGCACTAGCAGCGGTGGATTGTTAGCAGATTTCCAATCGGAGATCCAACCGCACACATCCACAAATGAGTTAGTGAGCTATTTTGCGGGGGTAAACGAAAAAGAAGATGAACTTGACATCATGACGTGGTGGAAGAGGAATCAAAGAAACTATCCAACACTGGCGATGATGGCTCACGACGTATTTGCCGTACCCGTGTCAACCGTCCCTTCCGAAAGTTGTTTTAGTTCGGCGAACATGATCCTCTCCGAAAAACGCAGTAAGTTGGGTGCACATGTTTTTGAGAGACTTGTGTGCTTGAAAGATTGGATTGATGCTGATGAGCGCAACCAACATCGAGATCATCAAGAATCATCATCCGAAGTTGACACTGAAGAAAGCGGTACCGAGCCGCGACCCGCGGCTAATTCGGATTCAGACGGTGCGGAAGAGAGCGAACAATGGTATATGAATCCAAACTACTAGATAGGTAGTGTCGGTATACATTTCTAACCTCTTTTAATATCTATGGTTATTTTTTAAATTATAATTTCTAAACGTTTAAATTAGTTCTTAAATTATTCATTTTAAAGAAGAATTACTAACAAAAAAAAAGTTAGAACTCCGCCTATGTTATTTTACATAGCCGGTCCCAAGCCCGGAATAAAGGAGGAGGGTAACTTTTATTTTTTAATCTATTGTTTTAAAATAATTCATATTTATTTTTAAAGTAATTGATTTAAGAAATTTTTTGAATAGGTTTATTGTTTTAAATTAATTGATTTAAGATATTTTTGATTTATATTTTATTTAACCTATTAATTTATATTTGAATTTAGATTTAGATTTTTTTTTTTTTTTTTTTGAAATTCGGCAGAATCCAGAGGGCTGAAATGTCTTTTTTTTTTCCCTTTTATTTAATTTAATTTAGATTTAAATTAGATTTGGATTCAATTTAAATTTAATTTAGATTTACATTTATATTCAATTTCGATTTAATTTAATGCATCTAAATTTAGATTTGAATTTTTATTTAATTTATATTTAGATTTATATTATCAATTTAAATTGAACGTTTACAAAATATATTATCAATTTAAAATGTAAACTACAAATTTCGAGATATAAATAAATTATGAAACTATATAACTAGAATGAGAGTTTGAAAATAAAATAAAATTACTCGTGTAAAGAAATAATATTTCGTACGACACGGTAAACACGTAATAAACACGTAATAATATTCGTACGACACGGTAAAAAGAAAAAGAAAACAAAACAGAAAAAAAAACAGAAAACAGAAAAAAAAAAATACCCCTCTACCCGTGCCCGTTGTACCCGTCTACCCGGGACGGGCACGGGTTTGAGACGGGCAGGACGGAGTTTTAAAAAAAAAAACCCGCCTACCCGTGCCCGTTGTACCCGGGTACCCGCTGTACCCGTCCTGCCCGCTGCCCGGGACGGGTTCTGCCCTGCCCTGCCCGAGGTACCCGGGAGCAAACCACTACCTACGGCCAATGGGTTATCAAATGTTCTATTTGTGCCGCTGAAAAAATCGACATCCGTAGGCCAAAAATCGAATATGTCATTAAAACTATCAACCGGATGTCTTATATTTTCTCGGTCAGTTATTGGGTACTGTGTTTGGCGAGACTGTGAACAAGACTGTGATTGTGAATGTCTGCTCGGTCCAATATCATTGTCGGAAATATGATGACTCATCTGAGAGCATTTCATCCCCGCTCTCCAAACTGTCATCATTAATTGCATCCACGGGTACATGCGATTAATTAGGGACCGGTACAGGTCTACGGACCCGAACAGTTTTGGGTCGAGTTATGGGTTCAGGGTTTCGACTAGTACTGGGTCGGGATCGAGATTCAGGGATCTGACTGGGTACAAGGGCCTGACTGTTCAGATTCAATTGGGAATTAAAACCGGCATGGTTCGGTTCCAACTCTACATACAACTCCATAACCGGTAACCTTTGTGGGAAAGACGCCACAATTCCTAAAATCATTTCGAACGATGCCTGGTTTGTTACCGGTACTAATTGGTAGTCACGTTGGCCATCGGTAGACATATTAAACCTGGCTTGGATTTCCAGATTTGCTTTACTAACAATATACCCAACCAGTTTATAAATCTCATTCTGGAGATAATCAAAGTTATGGTTCACGGTTAGCGGTAATGAGTATTTAGGCCGGGTACTATAAAATACCCCATGATCATTGTATTGGATTTTTCCTCCAACAAAATTTTTCACACAGATCATTTTTGGTTTTGGTTGGTCTGGATAACAAACTACAATTTAAAAAATAATAACCCTATAAGTACAATATAAATTGAAAAATTAAATTATTTAAAATTAAATAAATAAATAAACTTACAAAAATTCGCTTCTCGAATCCGATTTTCTTTATTTTTTTGTCTTCTTCTCCTTTTTTTTTCCATTTTCCTTTTTACTCTTCTAAAAAATTAACTGAAGTGTGAGTTCTGGGAGGCAGCAGCAACTCGTTTTATAGGCAAAATAGTCCGAAACTACAAAAATTAATTCCGGACTTCAAACTGCAAAAAAAATCTCAATTTTACCAATAACAGCAGATTTATTTTTCAGTTCTAGAACCACAAAAATTATTTCCGGTTTTGGATTGAAACTGGGATTTTTTTTGCGGTTTTCCCTTCTTGAAAACCAGGAAAATAATTTCTGGTCAAAAGGCCTAGAACTGGAAATATTTTTTGCAGTTTGGGCAGTTTGGGTAGTTTTCGAATTTCCCTCAGCAAGGGTGTAGATTTTAAAATTATTTATTTATTTTGGATATTAATAAAAATTTCGGCACATTGTTTCAACATTTGTGTTGATCAAATACGGACGAATCTTAATGCTAGAACGGTTCCCATCCGATGCTCATCTTAACTATAAATTTTCCCTTGTAAATGCCTTCGGTCGTTAAACTACCAAAAAAATTAAGAAGAAAACGATCCGCGTGCCGTGTCTGATGTTTTCCCCGTGTCGTCTTAATTTCTGTACATTTTTTAAGTCCAAATAGATATTTTAATAGAAGCATTTTAATCTGTGGAGTGTGGACCCGGTCCGTTTAATGATCTGCTCCTCCGAGTTAGATTAAACGGGCCGAATATAAATTAAGATTTTCAAAATGAGATCCATAACAGCCATAACAAATCCAGGAAAGAATGCTATAACATTAGATAGAGATATTTAAAGTGGAGTAATTTATACAAATAATTATGAAAAATATTTTTTTTATTTATGTCCCTAAGTTTGTCTTCTATTTCATTATTTAATATTTTTAGGATAATTCTATGTAACTTCGATTTATTGGTAGAATTATTAGATATTTTAAAAAATATTGTTCAAAATAAAAATGAAACCGTAGATGTATTTCCATCATTTAGATGCAACTTTCATGGCCATTTAGGCATTTATATAAAAAAAAATGAAAGGGGTTGGAGATGCTCTTATAACTCAACCAATTTCTTAAAACAATTTCATACTAGTTCAAATTTTTTTTCTTAATTAATTGGTCATTGTGTTTAGAAAAATAAACTAGATAATATAAGTGCTTGCTTATCGAGGTAGAGGCGATGAAGATCAATTGCCCAACAAGAAATGTCCCCAAGTTCAAATATTTTTTTGATGCACACGAATCAAAAAAAACATTTGAACTTGGGGACATTTCTTGATTTTGTGTGTATACAAAAATATATTTATAGATCAAACGGATAGATCTGAATTATGGTGTAATTTGGTCACTTTGGAGGGAATTCACATCAGCTCAGGTTACCTGACTCAAGCAAATTATGATTGGGCGGTTCTTTTAACATGGCACGAATCTCAAAACATACCCCCTACAGTCTCCATAGGCACCGGATTGAGTTTGGCCCAAAT